>FXXK01002410.1:10750-57996 GCA_900184695.1 Betula pendula | reverse complement strand
TTTATAATTTTGGCAGAATAACAACTTTAATGTAACTAATGTTTAAAATGTTTTAAAATTTTGGCAGTGTAACAGCACATTTATGAAATCCCAATTAAATTTGGACATTATAACTGTGTTTTTGATAATTTAATAAACATTATATATAAAAATGGAGTTTAAAACTTTGTTTAAAATATATTTAGATATAAGACTATGCATTTAAAGTAAAAATGAAAACTTGTAACTTTAATCATTACCTAGAAAAGCCGCGGATGAAGACTTATCTTATCTCTCCCTCTCTCTCCTCTCTCTCTCTTTTTCCTTCAGTTTGAAAGTGAGAAGCCAAGTGATAGTGAAAGTGAAAGTGAAATTCCTCTCCTATTTGCTAAAGCTTTTAAAGGCTGAGATTATCTTTTTATTTCTCCATAGATGGCCAGGGTGCAAATAACTATTGGATGAAATCTCAAACTTACACATACATAATCTTCATTTATTACCAAATATTCTCCAAATCTTATCTTTACACTAATCATTACAATACACTTAGCACTTCACTAGATGATGGTATGAGAGTGAGAGAAAAAAGTGAGTGACGTGAGTGTGTACTAGATGCAGCATTTTTATCCTCTTTTTTTTTTTTCGTCCAGCCACCATGCTGTGTGGTTTGGACGAAATTTCATCTCCTTACCGAAATTCAAAAATCATGAAATTTGGAAGGTATATAGAGGACTATGATGCGAGTATTATGGCTTTTGAATCAATCAAATCGGAGTTCGTTTGGCCCTATTTTCATTATTTTTAGTTTAAAGTTTATTTACACTTTCCATTGTATTAGAGTCTAAAAAAGTTCCAATAGACTCCAAATTTCTACCATGTGTTCTATACACGTTACATATATAGTAGTTATCTTCATAGTAAGAATCTTTTAAGAAATGATTCATAACTTTTAAGTCACATTTCAAAGTAGTAAGATAAATAATATTCTTTATTATTTCTTTTAGAATATTGTAATTTTTTTTAATACTTGTAAAGGTATTTTTATGGTTTTAAATAATTATTTTTCTTGGGCTTCACAGGCACACGCCTCCACACTCAACAACTCGCTTAAGTTGTCACATCATTCCATAGATCTGCTGTCGATCGTTCCAAATTAGTCGAAATTAGCCAAAAAGACCTTGTCATGTGCACTCACACACCACCAGGAGACTCTGTTCGCCAACCCACTCGTATCACACGTCACCACGTGCTCCCATGCACCGAAGGAGTTTTATGTGTATCTTTGTCATGTGCCTCACACGCCCCTGTTCCTCCTTAGCGCGTTTTCAACACGCACCTAATGCGTTGTCACACGCGTTCCATGAAACCGGTACATCAAACTTCAGGTCAATCTAATTTGGTTCAATATCGGTTTCATGTGTTCTCTCGGTCTAGAATATTTTTCTACCCTGTTCACCACATATGTAGGCCTTTCAAGTCTGATTGTTTCTAGTACTAGTCCGGTTCGGTCTCTCTTCATACCGGTTCAATCGGTTTCAGTGCCTTTTACACATGTTTTAGCGGGTCCAGATCAGTTTCACACCATTTTGGACCGAGTTCAGCTTGTTTTTAAGCTCCAGAAGAAAAATAAAAAATAAAAAAAAATAAGAAGTTCAATAACCAGTCCAAGTAAACTACATCACGTGTGATTTGAGTTCGATGCGGCAATCCGATAACTATCCAAGTGAGCTCATCCCTTTTGGTTTATGGCCTATTGTTGGCCCCTAATTGATTTTTGGCTCATTGTCAGCCATTTTGGATTTTGTCCATTGTCAGCATTGTGGCTTGTTCTCGGTCTCGTTTGGATTTTTGCCCGTTGTTAACCCGTTTCAGTGCTTGGCCCAAGCTGGCCCTTTTTGGTTTTTGGTCCAAGCAGGCCATTTTTAGTTTATTGGCTTGAGTCGGCCCTTCATTTCTGCCCATGCCGGTCCATCATCGCCACATGCTGCCGTCGATGGCCACCTGCCAGCCTTTGTCTCATTCGACAATGTTCATGCTCAGTCTTCACTACTGGTCTCCATCGATCAGCCACCGTCTATGGCCCATTCTAACTTTTGTTGTTGTCACAAAAAAAAAAAAATTGTTTTTATTTTCAAACTCAACTTCTATAAGTTTAAGGGGAGATGTTAGAATATACGGAAAATATAATATATTTTTCGTATATTCTATATTTAGTAGATATTGTAATATTCTCTATTTACGAATTGGTTGTAATGAAGTATGAGAGATTTAATTACTATACTTGTATTCAGTTAGTACCCTATAAATATGGATCTTTGTATTGTAGACAATTAAGTCAATAAGCACAATGTAGCTCTAAAAGCCATTCTGAGTGGTGGACGTAGGTGTTTAACACCAAACCACCTGTAATTACTTCGAGCTATATTTGCTCAAGCAAATAAAAAAACTCAACTCTAGGAAAAAAAAAAAATTCTCAACAGCAAAAATTTTGAAAAAATATTTTAGTAAAGAGGCATCTTCTAACCTATGCAGCTATGCCTACCAATATCTTATAGATGGAATACACAAGTTCACTTTCAATTCAAAATTTTCCTTAATTTTCATCGAAAAAGAAAGAAAGAATTTCTTAATTATTATTCCCGTCAAAAAATAAAATCAATGTATGATTTCATAAATAATCATTTACTTAGAATAAATAACCGAACTCTTAATTTGTGTAATTAAACCATACTTGGCACGTGGGCCACACTTTAATAATTAAGAGATTTCTAACATTAACATCGAATCACCATGAGCACTATTATTTTTATTTATTTTTTAATTTTTTTAATTTTAAAGAATGAATATATTAGTGGTTAGCAAACTCTTATAATAACCTAATTCATACATGTGTTCTATTTAATTTTGCTGTCAATGACACTTTCTAATGTCACATATTGTCCTAAAAAATTGTAGGCTTAATGTTTTTTTTGATGAATCAGTGATGTTAATAGAAATTCATAAGTACACAACATAGCATAACAAACCTGTAACAAGTAAAGATGCAACTAACAATCAGTACCAAGTACTGTAATTAGCTAGAGTCGAAAAGATCCATCTTAACCCTTTTTTCATGTTCTCCCGTTGTGAGTCAGAAAAAAAAAAAAAGTACTGCAATTAGCTATGTTTGATAAAAAATTTTGATAGATGAACAGATGAATGAATTAATTGATGTAATATAAAGTAGAAATGAGTTTTGATTTTTGATTTTTTTGTAAGATAAAAAAAAAATAATAATATGAAAAAATAAAGTTGTATTTTTTAAGAGAAAATAAAAGAGTTATTTGCCAAATATATCATTCTAACACTACAATTCAACATATGAAAACACAGGACAACAATCCAAACACTAACTACATACTAACAACAACAGAAGATGTTAATCCAGAAAAAAAAAAAAAATAGAAGATGTTATAAATTATTAGTTGACTGAAAAAAATACATTTTATTTACCAGTTTTTTCAACAAACACAACACTAAACATAAAAGTAGGTGAAAAACAAAAAAAAAAAATTCTACATGGAAACAAATTGCCCTTTTCTCATTTCTGCGCCTCTACAAACAAACGACACCGTCGTGCATTCCTCTCTCCCAAATCAACCAACGGTATCAAATCGGGCTCTCTCGAAGCAAATCAGAAGTAGCGTCGACAGTGTCCGTACAGAAGAAATGCAAGCTCTGCGACTGAGCAAGAAAACGACGACGCTCTCTTCCCATGCTCTCTTCCTCGCCGCTTCCTCTTCCTCATTCCTATGCCGAACCCTAACCACTCTCCGACCCTCTCCGCTGCCGTCACCCGCCTGTCACTTTGACACCAATCGTAACGCCAACAAGTGGCTTTCGCTGACCATCAGCAATCTCCTCCTCCACTCTCCTTGGTCTGTCACTCAACATCGCGGAATTAAAGTCTCCGGTTCCGATGTAACATCTTTTTTCAATTTCTTAACTATTATTTGTTATTTATTGAATGAATGAGAATATGTTTGTTTTGGCCCTGTAATTGTTGCTGATTAACGGTGCAGGTCAAAGTTGGAAATGTGATCGAAAAAAAAGGTTGCTTTCTTTTGCATTATTATTAACACGAAGAATAAATTTTTTTTTTTCGTAGTTTGATTTTTTTTTTTGCTCGAAATTGGATGGCGTATTGTACTAACAAAACCCAATTTTCTTTTTTTTCTTTTGTGGAAATTTTGGTGGCAATACTTGCTTTCAGGACGTATGTACCAGGTGATTTGGTTGCTATTAACATCGCTATTTTGCTTAAGTGTTCGTTGTTGCTGTTGTTGTTTTTTTTTTGTTGTAATGGGTTTTAGTCACCGGCTTCTTATGTGATTACGTATTACTTGGTTCAGGTCGTTAAGACAGATCATTCCCATGAAGGAAGAGGCAAAGCTACGATAAAGGTTGTAATTGTTTGAGTCATTATAATTGCGCAATTTGTCTTATAGTATATATACCTTTATTTTTGTCTAACTTAAGAAGTAAATTGTTTTTGTTTTTTGTTTTTTTAATGATATAGGTGGAGCTTCGTGACATTGAAAGTGGAAATAAAGTATCCCAACGATTGGGTACCGATGAGAATGTTGAAAGTATGGATCTTTAAACTTTTTAGTTTCCTGGTGTGAGTTGATAACTCCAACTAGTCTACAATTGTTGTTGGATATGAGGTTCTGTTATCTGGTTGTGGATGATGTTAGTTCCTCTCCTTGTTGAAAGTATATATACTATATAGAAAAGGATTCGGAAATTTAATTTAAGTCTTTTGTGACTATGTTCTTGAATGAAGGCTTGAATATGAGATATGAGTAATGCTAGAAACCACATTTTTATTTCACAACTATCCGACTCATGCTAGTAGTATAGGATAGTTGTGGGATAAAAATGTAGTTCTAGCATTACTCTTGAGGATTTATGTATGTTTTGATCAGGATTTATATATAATAAGGGATCTGAAGCATGAGCACTTGATAGCACGTGGGTTTCATCCAGCTTGCGCACATGTTCAGACCATTTGAGTATCCTAAATCAACTTGTCCTGGAAATATAGGAGTTGACCATTTAAATGGGACTCTCTCACTCTCTCTCTTTTTTTTTTTTTGGTTCTTAATCCTCAACGGAACATAAATATTGGAGGGAGAGTGAGACTGCTCAAGCTAAGTAGTGACCGTTGAATCTTGGAGTATTTATGCTTAATGCTTTCTCCCTTTAGTGTGATATATTTTCCTTGCTCATGTTAGATAGTCTAATTTGCTCATTGCTTTTTTTTTTTTAAAAAAAAAAAGAATTAGTTGTCTTTGTCTTTACCTTCTTGTTTTGGTTGTCTTATGATTTTATTGAGTCTTCTTTCTGTTTGCCTTTTTTTCCAATCCCCCTCATCTAAATAAAAATATTTTTCACTAATCGTAATGCTAAAGGTGGCAAATTCTTAACAAGAACATGTTATTTGACCCTTGCACCAATGGAGATTTTACCGGGTAATCCATTTCCGCTTACTTTCAATTGCAGACCCAATAACCAGTGCCTAATTTGTTGCCGAACATATATAGTTTAGCCATTTTGAATAATTAATAATGACTGGGTTATGGTGCAGTTTTTAAATTTAGCTTTCTATCAAGGGTTAACCCACTTTTTTACCACCCTTTTCAGTTATGATCATTCTCAGTCCTTGAATGTAATTTGATTTAATTTATTCTTTGATAAGTATTCGGTCCTAAAATTTAATATGACTGGTTCCAGAGGTCTTCGTTCGAGAGCAAACTTACATGTATATGTGCACAGATCGCAATGGCACTATAGTGCTGATGAAGTGAGTTAGTTTGTTTTTTCCCTTCACCAATTTTTACACTCTTTTTCCAATAAATTTGCAGTTGATTCAAAGGTTATAATGAAACAAATTTACTGAATCTTTATTCTTTTTTCAATTATCATCAGTGTTGAAACATTTGATCAGCTGGAAGTGTCCCAGGAGTTGTTTGGCAAAGATGCTAAGTATTTACAAGGTGAATAAGTACCCAGGACTGAATGTTATATAGACATGCAATATACCATTATATAAAATGAAGAAATTCTAAATTTTGATTTGGCTTTATTTCATTTAATAATAATTCCACTTCACAAGATAGCCTCTATGAAAAGCAGGTGATTGGCATAAAAAAAGGTAATTTTGCTGAAGTTGATGAAAATTGATTCATAGTTCATATCAAAACTAGGTTCTTCGTCTGTCACCACATGGCTAAACTAAGTTTTTCTCCAATTCCATTTTCCGTTCCATTCCACCGCCAAATCTATCACTGCATGACCACTAACCACCAGCTTATGACCACCTCCACCACCTTAATACTATCACTGCTAGTACCATGATTCACGCACCACTGGCTGTTGACCGTCTCATAATCACTCTTCCATTACATAGTATGGAGATGCTGCGCATGCACATTGCTACCTGATTTACTAAATAATGCTTGTTTTATTAAATTGAAAACTGCTTTTTATTTTACTTGGTTGCGGCATGCCAATGTGAACAACAAAAAACATGCTTTGGAAGTTAGTTGCATATGTTTGAAGCTAAAAGGACATGTATTTTTTCTGTAAAATTCATCGAGTATGTTTGCCAACCCTTTTCTCTTTCCTTTTTCCTTTCTACCCAAAAAAGTCAAAACATTAACAAACAACTTTCTTCACAAAAAAAAAAAATCAGAACTCCTTTTCACCTTTATGTCACATCAAAACACTTTTTTCAACCAAAACACACACACAAAAAAAAAAAACTCCTAAAACGGGTTATCAAACACCACCAACGTTTTTTGAATTATGTGTTTCCGACCGTGTTAAAAATCTTATGCCTTGAGAGTTTGTTTTCTCTTATTGAGAATCACAATAATCATTCTAAAACAATATACTGATAATTATTAGCGAAGTTGTAACTGTGGATGAATTTCTTTTATGTCCATATGATGCTTCCTAGTATAACATGTAAGTTGTCCCCGTTACTTCTTGTACTTGAATAAGACTTCTTGGAAATGCCTTTTGTTTTTAATTCTGTTTTCATTGTTTTCCCTTCCCCTCCCCCCTTCCCCGAATAAGCTTTTCGCATAACTTCAATCATCAATTATGTGCAGTGGCCACCATGTACTCTTACCAACTAAAATATGATATTCATGAACAGGTGATATGAGAGTTAAAGTAAGGCTTTATGATGATACACCTTTATCCGCATCGATTCCAAAATGTGTGACATGTGTTGTCAAGGAAGCACAACCTCCTATGATTTCGGCCACACCTAAGTAGGTTATATCATTCATCAAAGATATTTAATTCTGAGAATTATATGATTATTTGTCTCTATCAAGACATTGAAATGAGGGTAAATTAGAATTTGAAGTTGGCGTGCTAAATGAGAGCAGTTTGCCTTCTTGATCATTTGCCTGCTGTTGCTTTGTCCTAATATTTTCTTTTTGACTTAGGGATAAAAAGGTTGTATTGGACAATGGCATGACCATCGAGGTGAGTTAAATATGTTACTTTACCCGGGGTGTAACTAGAATCTTAGGTTTGTTTACCCCCTAATGTTTTAGCTGCTAAATTTGTCACTTGTGCAGCTATATCAGAAAGCAAAAGATGAAACTAAGCCAAGATTAAGACAAAAAAGTGGTGTAGCATTTTGGACTTTGAAACACAATAACTAGAAATTCCATGTGAAAATCGCTCTTAATTTATATTGTTAGAATAAATTAAATTCACAATTTCTTATGAACTTAAACTTTTAAGATAATTGGTGATTTAACATGATATTATAACAAATAGTTGTGAGTTTGAACCCTAACTCTATACTTTACCTCTCATTTCGGTTAAATCTTTCATTTGTTGTTTGGTCCCATATATGAAGGTGAATTGTTCTTATATATATATATATATATGAAGGGGAGGTTTTCGAGTGTTAATTAGATGATTTTTTATTTTTTTTTGTCACAAATATGGTAGAGTGCTGCTTGCTATGGATCACTAGTATTATCATATGTGCATAGGACAAAGAATCTACTGGCTATTTTAACAAAGAAGAACTAGAATTTAATCAAATGATTAACTAATACAAAAATTGCAACTAAAAATGAGGCTAAGAGAGGAATATGAGGAATATGGATGATATGAATCCTGTAAAAAATAATCAACGGATGTAAAAACAATGAGTCTACACTAAAGTTATGTTTGGTACGCGGAATGATTATTCCAAAGAATAATCATTTTCTCATGGCTATCAGAATGATTATTTTAAGACTAATCTATTCCACTCATTCCATTCTTAATAAAGACTATTCCTTTGAATAGCCATTCCGCGTACCAAATGTGTCTTAAGTATTATTTGATGAAATGCACATCCATCAAATGATACTTAGTGTAGACTCATTGTTTTAACATACATTTATAGGATTCATATATGATAAAACAGAGTAAACAATCATCTCATATTTGATAAAACAAATCATTGGATTAGTTTTTCCCATACCCATCATGCCTGCCAGATATCATGTTGATGTCTGCGCTATCTGATCCACAAACTCACATATCTTTTTATCATTAGTGGAATTAACCTTCAATTTTGGACATTGTATAGAAGCGCCCTAATACATGCATGGTATGAGGACAAGGCCTGTATGGGTCCTTCAAGAAGTTATTAAGGTTATATTACTAACGAAATCTGCACCAGGTGTACTGTGAAGCGTTGTGCATGCCAAAGTTTGAGTTGATTTAGATTTAAGACTACTATATCCATATGTTCCTCCAAATTAGGCTTTTGCTCTCGTTACCTATAAAAATGGCTCTGCCAATTAACATGATTAACAACAGGGATGACAAGCAATATGGAGAAAACTATTTTATATATGTGTGTTGTAGGGGAGGAGTAAATTTCTGGTACATGTACCACAAAATAAAGCAGTTTGTGGCTTATCAATTTTTCTAATTTCCCAGGTACCAGCGTTTATTGTAGCTGGTGATGCTGTGGTTATTAATACTGAGACTGACACTTACATTGAAAGGTACATTTCTATGATAAAGTCGAGGCTTGTCTTAGGTTTTTTTTTTGTTTTGATAAGTAAGCCAATTTTATTAAAAAAAAAAACGAAGGGCACTCCAAAGTACACAGACAGTATACAAAGAAAACACCTAAAAACCAAAAAACCCAACAAGAAGAACAAAAGAACCCAAAACACCTACAAAAGAGGCCCAACCACTACAAAGCAATCCTAAACCCACAATAACGCCCTGTTTTTATCCCAGCTTGACCCAATGTTTCCAACGTCAAATTTGAGAGAGCATTCCAGATTTCTCCGCTCTTTCCAGCATTTCAGTTTTGAAACAAAGCCCCCATTATCCGCAAACATGCCCTCTCAATCCTGTCCCTCTTCAACGTCACTCAACATATCCATTAACCTTATCTCATCTCCCCCAAAAGATATCCCCAGAATTAGGTTTTATTTTTTGCAATCCTTTCAAGTTCATTCCCTGATATAATTAGTGCTTTAGCATCCAATAGATGTCGTGTAGCTACTGGATGTGAATACAGGATTTATTTGATTTTCTCATTACTTTTTCAAATATTTTAATTCAAAGAATGATTTGCAGTAATGTATGCTTGCAAATGGGTATTATGTGGCTCTCATGCAACCTACTGTGTGTTGAAATCCTCACAATTCACATAATACATGCTTGTCTGTATTGACCAGTGTTTGGTAGGCAATTAACTAGCTGTTTTAGAGATATTGCGTTGATAAATTGATTGAAATAATTTCATTTTGTACAAAATATATGATGACTGTCAGCTCCAACTGTTATCATCTAGTGGGTATTCCATTCATTTTCATGGGGTGGATGGGTTTTTAAAAATGATGATTTTTCTCATGATTCTGTTGCTTGGTGGTGCTGATGAAAGTTGTCATTCTTTCCCTCATTTCCTCAGGGCTTAAGGCATAATATTGCAATGGCTTTATTCTGAAGGACAGATAGAACGTCATTTGTGCACCATGCATATCTCTGATTCCTGTGGGCATCAGTCTTCAATTTTGTTATTTTAGATGATTTGATCAAACGGAATAAAGGTCTATAAACTTCAGGTTTGTAAGATCAACAGGACTTCTAAATTCTACGAAGTGGAATGAGGCAATGTGAAATAGCACGATTTGGTAAACACGGATAAATTTTTACATTATTCTCGGTATTAGTGCATGCTGTTTTGGTACTTCTAAGAGTTCATGAAAGGAGAAGAAGATGATGGAAATTGCTCATTGCTGCTCTTTTATATTTTTTTTCTAACATGTAATAAGAGGTTATTTAATGCAATGATGCTGTCCCTCTTACATGGTACAGATGCATTACCTTTCAATATTAGTCGTTGGAGTGTTAAAATATTCATTAAACGATTAAATTTATAATTTTTTGTCAATTTAAACTTTTAAGATAAATGATAATTTAATATGATATCATAGCAAAAGTTTTGAGTTTGAATTTTATTTTCATCATTCACCTCCTAATTTAAATAAACATTTGGGTCTTACTTATAAAGGAATTTGAGTTTACAAGTATTTTTTTTTAATATTAATTAAATTATTAAATTAACATTTTCTTAAGCTTTTAAGATAAAAGTTGTGATTTAATGGGCAAAGACTCCTAGCTTCCTGTTTTTTAAACGGTCATTTTCAATACTGGTATCATATCTGTCATTTCAGGTATGTGCTACCAATAGTTGGCGTTTTATGCACCAAATGCATCAAATTATTGTATATGTTTTCATCTGCATCTAATATCTATCTTATGAGTGTAAATGAAATTTCAATAATATTTCGTTAAAAGAAAGTGGAAAGATTGGAGCTTTATTCTTTTAAAATTAACATTTACGATTTATCCTCTTTAAATGTAGATTTTTTTACCATTAAACTAAAAACAGTTCTTGCTATATAGACCTTAAGAACATGTTTGATATGCGGAATAACTATTTCAAAAAATAATCTTTATTAAAAATAGGAGTATAATGAATTATCTTTAGAATAGTCATTCCGATAATTATGAGGAAATGACTATTCATTTAATTGAAGGAATAACTATTCTTCTTAAATTGGAGAGAAATAATTATTCTTTCAATCGAATGAATAATAGCTATTTTCTCATGACCATAAGAATGGTTATTACAAGGTTAATTTACCTCACTCATTCTATTCTTACTACTGAAAGGAATAGCCATTCCGCGTACTAAACATAACGTAAAAGCTTTCGGCATTCGGCATTCATACAGTGTTTATCATTTTTACAATATAATCCTTTACCTAACTTTTATAGTGACATGTACTTCTCATGATTAATGGCCCAAGTTTCAAAATCTTAGAATCTTTGTCTTGTTCCAACAACAAATTTCAATATCTGGTTCATGTGAGCATGGAAAATAATGAAGCCTTCAAAATGTATACACAATGTTTGATGACAACCATTCTACGCTGAAAGTCGAATATGAACAGTTGAGAATCAGGGCAGATCGCGCTTTCACAAACCACGAAGATTTTCAATTGATTTTGATCCTGTAACAAACAATTGGCCAACCGATTAATTAAGAATCCAAGTGAAATAGATGGCTGTAATTGTCAAGCCAACCGCCAATATGGCGACACAAAAGGAACATGTTTTTGCCTATGGTTGGTGACTTCTATCTAAAATTTTGAGAGTGACTTCCTGCAAAGCCTGTATCTTTCAGTAAGAATTACCACTATTTTACCTAATCAAAAAGTACTTTTCTCTATTTTACCTATTCATTTAACGCTCAACGGGCCTTCGGTAATCGGTTGGCGATGAGGCCCGACAAGCCCTAGTAACCGGGTACACTGCCGAAAAAAATACATGGAACTTTAACAACCTCATCTTGTTGGTTAGGGGAGGCTTTACCTGTTAATTAGGTAAAAAGGGTTTCTCATTGTAGGCTTCGTGCACTTTTTTTTCTTCTTCTTTTTTTGTTTTTTCAAATTGAAAAGGGTTAGAAAAGTTTGTAATCCTCCTTTATGCAGTTGGCGTGGGGTTGAAGTGGGAAGGAACACATGTGCTTTCTTGCAACCCATCATCAAACATCATCATATTGTCAACATGGCCTTTCCCTTTTCTTTTTTTCACTTGGAAGAACTGCCCTACTTGCCATGCCAGCGTATAAAGTTATGGGGGGAGCTTCCATCATTACTTGCTGCCTTGCCGATGCTTGAGATCAAGCAGCCTTCAATTTTAAGGGCCAAGAAAAAGATATATATATATATATATATATTTTTTTAAAAAAAAGGCAGCAGCTCATTTTCTTTCCCCTTTAGCCTCTCCCTTGCATGAGGATGTGTCTTCTGCTTTGATTTATTCTCTTTTTCCATTTCTTTATTTTTTTTCTTGCAATCACAGGCATGTATCAATCATTGTGTGTCACATTACTCAAATTGACGACAATGTTGTCCTGTCCTCAAAATAGTATTATTATTGGAGTTTGGTTTGCCCCAACTAAAAAACAATAAATAATAATTTGGAGCTCTCATCTTCTGCGTAAAAATAAACGACAAACAGAGATAGTTATTTTTCACTTAAGGTAATCTCCATAATCTCCAGTAATTTTTTTCACTAAAGACAAGCAAAACTCTTATTATTGTAGCTTAGCCTTTGCTATCATGTTGTGGGACCGAGAGTTGGGAATTTGGGATCGAAATGGAGATGACTATTTAATGGTTTGGATTAGATTTTATAGCATTTAACGGTGTATATGTTGCCTACATTGTCACGTCATTTAAAATTTTTAAATGACGTGGCACCATGTACACTGTTATATGCTGTAAAATTTAATATGCACCATAAAATGAAATTATTTTGAATGAATAATGCTTTTTGTACAATTTTTTTGTCCAACTTCATTCAACTAGTTTAATGTAAGTGTGGCACTAGAAGAAACAAGAGATACGCTTGGTGTCCTACCAAGTCGTCCAATCCTTACGTGGACAAATAATTTTTTTTAAAAAAAACAAAGTCAATTAGAAGGTGTTGAACGACTAGGTAGGACACCAAGCATATGTCAAGAAACAAATAAGAGTATTGCCATATTGAACTAATTAATTGAAATTGGACAAAAAAAAATTGTCCAAGAAGCTTTACTCATTTTGAATTGCCCACTTGGCGTTGCTTAAAAATAAATATTTACAGTCCACTCATTGCCACCCAACAAAAGCAACGTACCTCACCCATGAGACGGCAGACACATGCATTACGAAAGATTGCCTTTTTTTTAAAAAAAAAAAAAAGAAAGAAAATTAAAGATTGCTATGTTTGAAAATGTCATATTAACGATGCCAATCAAGGAGGGTGGCAAAAGCATTCTAAAGGTGAGGTGCTTTGTGGATTATTCTTTGAGAAAGAAAAATAATTACTTTGTGCCACCAAATATGAATGTTAATGATACAATTTAAAAGGTCCTACTATTCCCATAATTAAGGTGGTCCAAAATATATGCTTAGGGCGAGATGGAAAGCTTAAAGATAATGTCTTAATAAAAAAAAAATTAAAAAAAATAAAAACATAAAGATAATGTCCAAATCTGCCGAGCCAAGATTAAGTTGTAAAAGATTTATTAAAAAAGATGTAAAAGCTATGATATGATTAAATTAAAAGGAAAAAAAATATACGAAATCTTAATTTACACTAACTGAATTATATTTATTTTATTTAAAATTGAGATGATTTTAATTCATAAATGAGGTCCAACATGTAAAATATTTAATTAATATGAGAGGAGAATGACAAATACAATATTCGAACTTATAGCTTTTGTTTTGATACCATATTAAATCATCATTTATCAAAAAAATTTAAATTAATAAAAAATAACGAACTGAAAAAATATTTTTAACTTAAAAAAAAATCTACAATGTGCACTACGATTTAGTGTATTACAGATCCCACTACTGCCAAAGCCATGGCTGCTTAGCAGGCCGTAGACTTTAGTTGTGTGCAAGGGTTTCAACAGCTGATATTGGAAGGTGATGCACTAGCAATAGTGAGAGTCTTCGACAACAAGGGCCTTCATGGAGTAGGTATGGGCAACTCATTGAAGATTCATATGCTCATTTAAATGATCTGTAATTCGGGACAACAACTCATGTACGTAGAGCTGCTAATGAGGTTGCACACGAATTGGCCAAATTAGCTATTTAACAGTCTCTTACTTCTGTTTGGTATGGGGCATGTTCCCTACAATTCAATCATTTGTATTTGCTGAGCAAGCTGATTTTTAATGGTTTAATGAGATATTGATAGTTCTCTTCAAACCAAAAAAAATATTACAACACATATATCATAATCAACAACATATATATCATGCATGATTATATGGATACAAATAAAGGCAAAACAAATAAAGGCAAAAATCGCATAAAGATTCATTATTGCATAGAATTGTATAATTCATTAAAAAAAGCAAGAATATTAAATTGCATATAATCACAGAAAAGTAGAAGTCTCATATAAAAGGAAAAAACTAATAATTTTTTTTAAAATAATAAATAAAATAAATAAATAAATAATATTTTTTTTTTTTTAAGAAAAAAAAGGAAGAAAGAAGAATAAGAAGAAAGTATGTTGCATGCGCCGGCGATAAAACCGTCCAAAATAAGAAAAACAAAGAATATTTCAGCCATGAGTCATGACCTTTTGCATAAGTTTGATTAGTACGAAGACTGGGATAAAGTAAGCCAAGCACCGTTGACGTCCAAAGATACACGCAAGAAAAAAAAATGAGGGTGTTTCTAGACCCATTTGGGCATGGGATAATGGACATAGAAATTGAAGAAATCAAAGTTAATTAATTGGATATCAAGTCATTGACGGTAAGATATTCAAGAAAAGAATGATCTTTTCAACTCATTGGAGTGGATATAGAACTTCAAAATCAAAGTAAAAATGCTCATAAAAATTATTAGATGGGCAAAATTTTTCTTCAAATTGAACTGAAAAAAATGTTTTAAACTTCAAAAATACACGTAAAAATCACATATTCTTAAGATTGATACCGGTTTAAAATGTCAATATGAAAGAAAAATTTATCATTTTTCATCAATAAAGCACGTATAATTGAATTCTATAGTTCAAAATCGTGGTTCAATTATTCAGACGAAAACAGAAAAAAGAAAAAAAAAGAAGAGAAAAGTCTACACTCTACATAACTCCTTAACTTATTATTTAATTGACAATGGTTTTTTAAATTTTTCATTAAGACAAAAATAGCCCTAAAATATTCTTTTTTAAAAAAATAATTTTTTAAATTAAAAAAAAATAAATTTGGTGATAGTTTGTGACACGTGAACTTAAAAAAATAAAAAAGCTCGAACCCAACTCGGGTAGAAAGGAGTTTGAGATAAGCAAGCCCCAATATTGGACTTTGGTGGCTGGCCCCTTGATAGTCATATTGAATGGTAAAACACTTTAATTAATTGTTATGTTTTTGTTTGTAGAAAAATGCTTTAATTGGTTTTCAACCACGACCTTTTGCTTTCACTTTGGCGTAAAGGAAAAGGACTTTTCATCATCTTTGTTGACTTTAACAAATGGAATCTCAATTTTTCCATCTTAGGGCTTAAGCCTCTCTATCTTGACCCAGTCCTCCCCTCCCCCCACCAACTTCCGTTTTCCTATTCCTATTCTCTATGGAAACTTTCTGCTAGCTGTTTTTGAGTGTTATGATTTTTTTAGTATTCTTTTTTTAAAATTGTGAATATTGAGAAAAAAAATATTTAAAATTATGTTTAAATAGTTTAGAGAATAAAAAATAAAATTGGGAATATGTGTATTTGAGAAAAGTAAAACTAAAATTGAAAATAATAATAAAAAAAAAACTAAAAAAAATACTCAAGGGTGGCCAATTAGTTTTATCTTTGTTTCTTCCTAAAGTTTAAAAGATATCAAGTCACTTTCTAAAATTTGCAATGTTATCAAATAATTTTTTCTATTCTCATTTTATTAAATTTTTAATGGTGATGAGTGACACATAGCTATCAGATTACTTCATGTCAAATTAAAAGAAGACACGTGTCTAAACTATTCAATCAGCTAACTTATATCAGACACACACCATACTAGATACGTCATCATTCACATGTCAATCCAAATTTTAAAAATTGTACACATTAGCAAAAGCAACGGCCACCCTCTGTATTGTGGCAAAAGTGGTCATAAAGTCTCTTCACAATCACCTGTAAAATCTTTCATATTAGATTGGAGAAGGAAATGAAATGAAAAGCAAGAAAAATGATATAAGCAAGAGAACTAGATGGTCTAGACATATATCTTCTTTTAATTATGCATGATGTGGCCTCATGGCCATGTGTCACTCAACACGGTTAAAAATTTAACGAAAGGATAACTGAGAGGGTTATTTGATAATAGTACAAACCTTAAACAGTGATTTGATAACTTTTAAATCTTATAGAGTGATTTGATAAAAAAAATAAAAACTCATAGGAGACCACACAAATTTTTTTTTCCCTTTATATTAATAGTAATATTGCATAGCCTTCTCCATATATTCTCTTCTGAAATATCAGTTTTGGATTTACTCGAAGTCAATTTCATTCTACCCAAAAAAAAAAAAAAAAAAAAAGATAAATAAATAAAGCCCATTTATTGGCTACAAAACCACATGAATGATTAGTTAGCAATTGGTGTTTGGGTCAGGCTGAATAAAGTCAATCAAGAGTTGGTCATACTTATTACCAGGGTTCACATATTCCACATCAATCTGACCAATTTGTTTGGTGTTATTCAACAACCAACCCATCATATTAAACTACTGAGAAATTTCCCAAAAACTTCTTAGAATTTGTAGGTTTTTAATATTTTAGACCCTACTTGTCCAACTAATTTGAATCAATTTATTATTTGAGCCCCTGCCTGAAACCAATCAACAAACCCACATTGATATAAAAAATAAAAAATAAAAAAAATCAACAAATCCACAGCATTAAAGATTAGTTAATTATTAAAATTAAATCCTTTTAAATAAGCTGGTTTAATTTTATACTTTTGAGCTCTAATTGCTGAACATACAAAATTTTTCTTTGAATTGGGTTAGATTTTTTTTTTTTTAATTCAGTCTATTATATTGACATATATCTTTAAAATACATAAATTTTTAATTCTATTAATCCAATAAAAAATATATATCTAAAAATAAATATCAATTTAATATACGAATTAAAAGAATTTCCAACCTACTTAGATAAACTATTGGCTTCCCGATGCTATGATTAAGTCAAACATTCCTACGGAAAATTGGCAACCCTCTCTACATGGGTGAACAACTTCAACAACTAGTTAGTGTCCAGAAGATCCCAACCATCCACGTCACTCCCCATACTTAAACTATGTAAAATCAACGGATGACAGTAATCGTTGGCCCTGGAACCATTTAGCTCCATGTAGTAAAACTATTTTCTTTTGTGAGACAATGATGGATGGGGGTCGGTACATAATAATTTCTTTTCTTTTTTAAAGAATTTTAATAATAAACGAAATTCATTAAATATGATCTCAAAAACTCATTAGGAAAAAATTATTTAAAAAAAGTAACAAAGAAGAATAATATGTATGCATTTTCACGATCACATACATCCAAAAGGGCAGCACACCTCAAACCCATGTACCCTCAATACACCTCATGATTCCTCCCGAGGCAATTTTTTTTTTTTATTATTTTTTTTTTTAAAAAAAAATGCTTGATTCAATATTAAACAATAAAATTTGACAAGTAAAATTTATTCGTTGAGTTTTGTTGAAAATATTACATTTTTTATTATAAGTCTCTTACAAATTTTACATGGTAATTCATGTGATATTTGTCAAGTCAAGGGCACTAAACGATTAAATTTACCTGTCAAATTTTATTGCTTAATTTTTTCACCCATGTTGTGAGATGTGGTAATCATATGAACTGTTGCGTAAATTTGTAAAAAAATTATAGTAAAAGCTGTAGTGCTCAATTTTTTTTTTAATCGGTTAATTGCTCATATGGTAATTGTCACATGACTTCTACATCAGTTTGTAAGAGCATTCACATCCAGTTATGTAAATTTCCTCTTCATTTTAGTTAAAAAAAATCAATTTTTATTTATTTATTTATTTTTATATTTGAGCTAAACACTTTTTTCAATGCACTTAAATAAGCCTTTCTATTTTAGTTATTAACTTTTACTATTAAATTTAAATATTATTTTAATTTTTGTTTTATTAAGTGGAAAGAGAATGTTAGAGATTAAAAAAAACTTTATTTTTATATTTGATAAGTGAGTAACGTTCATTAAATTTGATGAACACTCTAACCGTTCATAAAATATTTGTTTGAATTGCTAAACGGATGACAGCTCTTTTTGCTCTCAGCAACTTGTAGAAGCAACATTTTTATTCTTATTTTTATAACAAGTAAAAACCCTAAAAAAAACAAAAAAAAAACTTAATATATCTCTTATGTAAATACTAAATTAGGTTAAATTAGAAACATTTAAACAATCTGTTACCTAAAAACCAAATCAAGTAAAAGATTCCAAGTTAATCAACAACGTGAAAAGTATATACTTGTCAGTTAAGACGGCTGAATGGAAGACTGTGACCGTCATCCCAAAATTGCCAAAATGTGAAGAGAGACACAAAGGTCATGTCAGTAAACTCACCCAAAATCAATATACAAAAAAAAAAAAAATCACAAGAAATCCCAAAATTTCTTCACTAATCAACCAATAAAACCCTACAGAGATCCAAACAACTTTAATCCAACACTTTTTTTAGTGGTAATAATAATAATAATAATAATAATAATCCAAAAGATAAAATAATAGTACTAATTTCTTTTTTCAAAAACCCCTCTCTTACTCAACCGAACCCCGCGTTTTCTCTCTCTCTCCCGGCCGGTCATAACTCTCCGCTTCCTCGTCCACACCACAACCACCACCCCGAGACGCACCGTTTTTTCACTCACACAAGCTCTCTCTCTCTCTCTCTCTCTTTCTCTCTTTCTCTCTCTCTGTGTTGCAGCATGGGAAACTGTAACGCTTGCGTTCGAGGGGAGAGCGAAGAAGACATCAAGAGCTCGAACCGCAAGAAGAAGAAGAGGACCGCAGAGCGCAAACCGAACCCGTATGCAGAGGACCAGATTCGGTCGCCAGCGCCGATCCGGGTTCTGAAGGACATCATACCCCTGATCCACCGGAGTCGAATCGGCGACAAGTACATCCTGGGCCGCGAGCTGGGCAGGGGCGAGTTTGGCATAACGTACCTGTGCACGGACAGGGAGAGCAAGGAGGCCCTGGCCTGCAAGTCCATCTCGAAACGGAAGCTCCGGACGGCGGTGGATGTGGAGGACGTGCGGCGCGAGGTGGCGATAATGTCGACGCTGCCGGACCACCCCAACGTGGTGAAGCTGAGGGCGGCGTACGAGGACAGCGAGAACGTGCACCTGGTGATGGAGCTGTGCGAGGGTGGCGAGCTGTTCGACAGGATCGTGGCGAGGGGGCACTACAGCGAGAGGGCCGCGGCGGGCGTGGCCAGGACGATAGCGGAGGTGGTTAAGATGTGTCATGCTAATGGGGTCATGCATAGGGACTTGAAGCCTGAGAACTTCTTGTTTGCTAATAAGAAGGAGCACTCGCCGCTCAAGGCCATTGATTTTGGTCTCTCTGTGTTTTTTAAGCCTGGTATGGAGGTCAATTCGGTTGGTTTTCAGTTTACTTTATTTTTTATGGGTCTATTGGGTTTTGCTCGATATTTTAGTTGATTTCATGTTCTTTGTGTTGATTAAGCCTCGTATGCAAGCGAATTCTGGTTTTCCTTGAAAAATTTTTCATGGGTTTTGCGTTGATTTTTTATTTTTCCTATTGTTTGATTTTGGATTGATATTTCTTTGTTTTCTGGGAGTCTGGGCTTGTTTTTTTTTTTTTGCTTGATTATTGAATTTCAGTACTGGGGTTCTGATAAGTTTAGTGTTTTTTTAAATGGTATATATGGGTTTTTTCTTGAAACTTTGGTTGAATATTAACTTTGGAGTTTTACTGGGGATTTAGGGGAGAGGTTTCAAGAGATCGTTGGGAGTCCGTACTACATGGCGCCAGAGGTGTTGAAGCGGAATTATGGACCCGAGGTTGACATATGGAGCGCCGGCGTGATTCTTTATATTTTGTTATGTGGGGTTCCTCCATTTTGGGCTGGTATTTTGTTTTTTTGTTTTGTTGATATTTTTGTTTTTCATGGTAGCCCAGTTTTGTTGAATATGGAGGTGTAGTGTTTGTATTGGATTGTGAAGCTTTTCCATTTTAATTGTTTGTGGCAGAGACCGAACAGGGTGTTGCTCTTGCAATTTTAAGGGGGATCCTTGATTTTAAGAGGGAACCGTGGCCTCAGATTTCTGAAAGTGCTAAGAGCCTTGTTCGGCAGATGTTGGAGCCAGAACCCAAAAAGCGGTTGACTGCTCAACAGGTGCTTGGTAAGTTCTTCAGCAGTTTGTGATACTGAATTGTTGTCTTGCATTAAGTTGGGGTTCCATTCAAGGGCTTTATGTGGTGAGAGAGAATTCTGGTGTCTCACTCTCCGCTAATCAGATTGTACTATTTTTGTCTTTAGAAAATTAGATTTAAGATAATGATTCACTAGCTGAGATAGTTTTAGCCTTTGAATGAACATGATCATTGGTATTATCTTTTAGACTGTTTGGACCTTCATAACATGTTTGATATGCGGGTCCATTGACTAAGAAGGGCGCCTGGAACAAAAACTTCTCGGAAATAGCCTTTTGAACTGTTTGGACCTTCATAAGATGTGTGGAAATTTGGAGTCCAGTGGTGGAAAAATCGCAGATTGTCTAGCAAGAGATATCTCACGGTTGAACCACTTTGATTTGACCAAAATACTCTCTATTTGGTTGGTGCACATCCTATCAATTTAAGATTCTTGGTCAAAGCCATTAAAACAATTGAGAAAATTCAAAGACTTTTTGTAGTCATGGAATGAGAATGAAAAGGATCATTTCTAGGTTAGGTAGCGATGGAGCCCCATGTAGATTAGGTAGGGCTATGGGCTCACCAAATTTCTTGAAAATTGTTTATACCTCTAGTAATATAATTATATTCACAAGTCAATCCTAAAAAAATGCTTGGCCCTTCCCAAAATTTTTTAAAATTCTTATTATGTGCTTATTAATGTAAGGATATTCATAAACAATACTCAAGCAAATTAGTGCCCCAAAATGCATGGCAAACAATGATGTATATATATAGGACGTAATAAAATATCCATAAGCAATTGTTATTTCTTTGTTACAACCATTTAAATATCACAAGAAAATACATTTATTTTTAGCGAATAAGCATATTCACTTCAAAACAAACTTTACCATGACAATAATTATCTCATAGTCTTTTGATATTTTTCCTTCTTTTGAGTGTAGAGGAATGATTTTTTTATTTTTATTTTTATTTTTGGTGCGGTATACATCTAGTGTTTAAGGTTAACCATGATCCTCTAAACAAGAGTATCTGGCTCAGCGCTATGCTTGCCCTGAAATCTTAGAATGGTTATGAATTTTGGAGATTTAATTAGACGGAAAAAAAAAGTTTAGAGGATGTGGAAGGTTGTATTTTGCATTCAACGTGGCCATTATATTAGTGCTTGAGAGTCTTAAGACTTAAATCAGTATACTCATAGAGCCTTCTGGAAGATGATATCGAGGATTACATCTCTTTATTTCCTGTGTCCAGTTATATATTGGTGACAATGATGTTGTAACCCAATAAATGCTGTGGGGAAACCACTTGCGTGGCTTGCTTTCCACCGTTATCATCTTATCTCTTCAGGATTGGTTTCGCCTTTTCTGTTCTTTTTCTTACCTCCCAAGGTGGCCTTTCCTTGAACTCTCGTCCTTTTCAAAATATCCAATGACTTTGATCTCTTCATTGTTGAATCACTGACATTTAGCGTGCCTCTACTTTTCCCAGGATTTTAGACTTTGTATTGAAATGATTTTTAGACTTGCAATCAATTTCTACAAGGATGTCTGGTAAGCTCAGTTCAGAAACAGTTAAAGCATATTTTTGCTATTCTAAGCTGTTTTTTAATCATGTTTGATGGATTTTGTTGTTACATGAGACAATGACCCCCAGATGATGGATTGGAGTTGGATGTCTAATTGATATTGAAGCTATTTGGTGGCCACGCTTACTTTGCAGTGGTTGTTGTGGCAACATAGAACCCCTTCTTATTATGCTGACAACTTAGGAGAGAATTATTTCTTAGGATTAAGTAGCTATCTCCTTCATTAGAGAGTCGGTAATCATTCTTTAATGAATCTAAAATTTTCAACCATATCCAAAACCAATCCCGAGTCCTGCTAAATTCTTTGTAAAAATAAAATTAAGGACCACTCTTCATGATCACTTCATTGGGCTCTTACTTTACTGGGGCATTGCATCGTATGTGTTGTCTATAGAACCATATCTCCCTGGAATCACTCTCTTTGATCTGTATTTCATGATCAGAGGCTGGATTTCACTGCTCTTTTCCACTTGTAAGTTAAACTAGTGTCATTTACATGATTTCAATGGAAATCATAGACAACACCACCTGTAATAACTTCGTGTTTAGAGCAATCATCCCTTCTATGTTGAGAAGCGGGTATCTGACAATGAGCTATTAAACAGCTATCAAGTTGGCATGTGTTCGCAGAAACACAAATATATATTTCTCATTATCACCAGGAGCCAATATCAATATGGTATTTACTCACTTTTGTTTTTTGTTAGTACAAGGCTGTTGAAGTGCTTATATATGTGAACTTCTAGGAGTTTGAATCTTTCTGCAGCAAGGTGAGCTTTCTTGAAACTGTTATACAGATTTTTTATTTTCTTTTATTTTGTCTTTTTGTAGATCACCCCTGGTTGCAAAATGCAAAGAAAGCTCCAAATGTCCCATTGGGAGATATTGTGCGGACAAGGCTCAGGCAGTTCTCTGTGATGAACAGATTCAAAAAGAAAGCCCTTCGAGTAAGAATCTTATGTCTAATTGTCAGCTCCAGCTCTAACTATAACAGCAGTGGTGTGCAATGTGTAAATTTTGGAGGATAGCTCAGGTTTGTTCAATCAATTTCTGCAGGTAATTGCAGAACACTTGTCTCTTGAAGAGGTAGAAGTAATTAGAGATATGTTTGCACTGATGGACACTGACAAAGATGGGAAAGTAACGTACGAGGAACTGAGGGCTGGTCTTCGAAAGGTTGGTTCACAATTGGCTGAACCAGAGATAAAAATGCTGATGGAAGTGGTAAGTTTCTATGCTCAAGCTCAGGTTGAAAGTAACTTCATTTGTTTTTTATTCTATGCATGACTACTATTTTTGGATCAATGTGATATAATATCATTTCAACTTCTTTTTTTTTTTGCTCTTTTTGCAACCACTTTCCTGCTGCATGCTTCACGTAAATAGTTCACTCATCACTGGACTTCATACTCTGTATTCTCCTTTGGTTAGACCTTAGCTTGTCAAACCACCATCCTCCCTATGTTGCTACCCACCAGTCAACATTCGAAATCTATTCCCTAAAACCCTGCTGATGCCCTTTACCCTTTACTGCTGTCCAAAACTTTGGCACCTCCCCAGGTTTTCAATGAAGTGAAAATGCTTTGAAACTTGATCATGTATAGTATTTATATGCAATTAAACACACGGTGAGTATGGCATTATATGCATTGTTAAAAAAATGCCTCCTAGATAAGTAGGACTCGGGAAGGGGATAAATGTAGGTTGGGTTGAAAACAGTTTCATCATTTAATGGTGAACTAATAATCACTACAACATCTGATAGTGTTGGTTGGTGCTAAATATAGTTCTGTGCTCTACTGTGTGTCAAATTTTTATTTCATACTGATAGATTTTTTTTTTTAAAAAAATGTCATTCTGATAGAACATGACTTGTGATATTTGTTTAGGCTGATGTTGATGGGAATGGAGTACTGGACTATGGAGAGTTTGTAGCAGTGACTATTCACTTGCAAAGAATGGAGAATGATGAGCATTTCCGCAGAGCCTTTATGTTTTTTGACAAAGATGGAAGTGGATATATTGAATCAAATGAGCTACGGGAAGGCTTAGCAGATGACTCGGGTGAAGCAGATACTGATGTGCTGAATGACATCATGCGTGAGGTTGACACAGACAAGGTTTGAGTTTCAAGCTTTATCATTTCTTAGGTTATGTTTGATACATAGAATAACTATTCTTTGTGATAGTTTTTATTAAGAATGGAAGAAGTATAATGGATTAGCCTTTGAATAGCCATTCTCATGGCTATGAGGAAATGACTATTCCTTCAATTGAGAGAATAACTATTCCTCTCAAATTGAAGGAATAGTCATTCTTTTATGGTTATGGAGATACTTATTTTAAGTATTAAAGTATATGTATGCTTTAATATTAAGGTTATTTTATTCCACTACTTCCATTCTTAATAAAAGTTACTCTTTGCTATTCTAAAGAATAACCATTCCACTTACCAAATGTATCCTTAAGTTATGTTTGGTATACAGAATAACTATTTCTTGGACTAATCTTTATTAAGAATAAAATGAGTGTAATAGATTAGTCTTGGAATAACCATTCCGATAATCATGAGAGAATAATTATTCCTTCAATTAAGGAAGTCTTTAGAATAGTCATTCCGCGTACCAAACATGTTTTTAGTGTTTTTAAAATTCAGGTCCCCCTTCCTCTTAGAAACATCACTTTCAGAGCACATGTTGAAGTTGGAAATGAAATGCTGATATTAATAACTTTTTTTGGAACTTGTCAAAATACTCCAAAGAGACAGGTTCCAGATTTCAAAATTGATGTTGGGATTTCTGAAATTCTCTATCATACTCACCCACCCNATACTGATAGATTTTTTTTATTTTTTTTTTTTTAAAATGTCATTCTGATAGAACATGACTTGTGGTATTTGTTTAGGCTGATGTTGATGGGAATGGAGTACTGGACTATGGAGAGTTTGTAGCAGTGACTATTCACTTGCAAAGGATGGAGAATGATGAGCATTTCCGCAGAGCCTTTATGTTTTTTGACAAAGATGGAAGTGGATATATTGAATCAAATGAGCTACGGGAAGGCTTAGCAGATGACTCGGGTGAAGCAGATACTGATGTGCTGAACGACATCATGCGTGAGGTTGACACAGACAAGGTTTGAGTTTTCAAGCTTTATCATCTCTTAGGTTATGTTTGATACATGGAATAACTATTTCTTGTGATAATCTTTATTAAGAATAAAAAAAGTATAATGGATTAGTCTTGTAATAGTCATTCTCATGGCCATGAGGAAATGACTATTCATTTAATTGAGAGAATAATTATTCCTCTCAAATTGAAGGAATAGTCATTCTCTCATAGTTATGGAGATACTTATTTCAAGTATTAAAGTATATATATGTTTTAACATTAAGGTTATTTTATTTCACTACTTCCATTCTTAATAAAAGTTACTCCTAACTATTGTAAAGAATAGCCATTCCACTTTCCAAACGTATCCTTAGGTTATGTTTGGTATACAGAATGACTATTCCTTAAAATAGCTTTTATTAAGAATGAAATGAGTGAAATAGATTAACCTTGGAATAACCATTCCTTGAGGAAATAACTATTCTTTCAATTGAGGGAATAGCCATTCTTAATAAAGGCTATTATTTGGAATAGTCATTCCGCGTACCAAACATGTCTTTAGTATTTTTAAAATTTAGGTCCCCCCTTCCTCTTAGAAACATCACTTTCAGAGCACACGTTGAAATTGGAAATGAAATGCTGATATTAATAACTTTTTTTGGAACATTGTCAAAATACTGCAAAGGGACAGGTTCCAGATTTCAAAATTGATGTTGGGATTTCTGAAATTACTCCCCCCCCCAAAAAAAAAAGAAAAAAAGTGAGTATCCCCTTTAGCTTGTACAGTTCATCCTAATCTTTGGCTGATTATTTTCAGGATGGGCGTATAAGTTATGAGGAATTTGTCGCTATGATGAAAACTGGAACTGATTGGAGAAAGGCATCTCGACAGTACTCAAGGGAGAGATTTAAGAGTTTGAGCCTCAACCTAATGAAGGATGGTTCTTTGCAGCTTCATGATGGGCTTACTGGTCAAGCTATTGCTGTATGAGCAAAAAGTTTTCATGATTTTGGTTTGTTTGTACCACTCACAGTTTCTTTCCTTCTATCATCGAACAATATACACGAAAATATGGCATGTGGGGGCTTCATCAAATGTGACTTGGGGAGGATCACTAATATTCTTTGCTTGCATTAATGGCGGGCTTAAGTTGGCCTTCGCCAGCACAAAGCATCGATCAGGGAAGCTGCATGTCGGCTGGAGTTCTCAGCTGTTAACGGAGATTTTGGAAGCATGTGTTGTTCTAGGACTAGTGGCACAAATTCTTGTATATTTGTCACCTTCTTTTTACGCTTGATGTATTGCTACTTCAGGGCTTTTTTTTTTTTTTTTCCTCAACATTGTGCAGAAATCAGTTAAGAGTTGTTTGTTGGAAATGTTCAAATGTTTTGTTCTTGCACCAATATGAAGCAATCTAATTTCTGAAAATTTGATGAATTAGTTTATGACAATGTTCTTCCAATTGTTTGAATGAAAAGATGGGGGGATTGACCGATTGAGTGTTGCTTTGAATAGTTTGAGTTCTTCCAATTGTTTCAGAATAGCTCTCCCGTAATTAAGATCGTAACATTCTACACGCTTCTAAATTTGATGTCGGCCCACTTTATAAACACTAACTCAATTGTAGCTATTCATAATATAAGATATTTTGTTCGAGCGTATAAGTAGCCAATTGTTAAAGGCCTAATCAGTGATCCAAATGCCCTATTAGATACTGATATGGTTAAAATCTTAACCTTTAAGATCACAACATCCTCACATTCTAGAATCAGGAATCTAACCTCACTTGCTGCTGATCATTTGAAAAAAAAAAAAAAAAAAAAAAAAAAGAAAGAGAGAGAGAGAGAGAGAGAGAGAGGACGAATTTCTTATCATGTATATATCATTGTGACTACCTCATAATAGGCCCACCTCTCCAAGTCCACTCTGGGTTGGACTCGTTTCCATGGGCATACAAAATCCAAACCTGGCCCAAAATCGGACAAAAAGTTCTCACAGAGACTTCAAACAAAACAACCTAAATCCTCTCAATTTCAAATAGAATTAGAGTGCGTTTGAGAATGCGATTTCATAAACAAAAGTTAAAGATGAGATTTTAAATCAAATAGATCATTTAGGATTGTGTTTTTAAAAAAATTACAATTTTTGTGTGTTTTCAAATTGTAGATAAATAATGTTTTTTTGGAAATATACAATTTTAAAATGCTAAATTGCGATTTTGTTAAACATTTAACTGTATTTTTAAAAATTATGTTTTTAAATTTTACTTTTTAAAATCGTAATCTCAAAAAAACCTTTAATATTGTTCATTTGATGGTTAAAATTGAAAGTTAATATATCTAAAGATATATATAATATCAATATTAACCCGTTTTGTAAAAAATTTAAATAAGTTGTGGAGGAGTATCATTATTATCTAGAGAAACTATTGACCAAGTATATGAGTTTCTGGGGCAAGACTTTGATAGAATTGTTTGTGCATGGTGGAAAAGTTCACCCTTCCAATAATAAATAATAAATAATTCATGTCATGGACCAATGTTTCATTGTTGGGTTTTTAGTAGTATAATCTTGGAGCTGATTCGCAAAATAAACCGAAGGTTACTAATTCAAATTTTTCATTTTTTTTTCTTTGGAGTCAAAAATTACTTATCAAAAAATATCTCAAAGGTGAAACTATGTAGTTCACAAGGTTTTTAAGAGTTTGTTTGGAATTGTGTTAGAGAGCTTAAAAAGTACTTTTAGTACCTAAAAAACTGTGTTAAACCAAAAGCTGTTCTGTTTGATAAAAAATGTCAAAAGTACTTTTTTGACTTTTTACTCTAAAAATGGTCTAAACGCACTTTTAGAAAAAGCTTAAAAATGAAGTTTTTGCCAAAAAGTTCTTTTTGACTTTAAAAGCTCTATTTCTTAACACAACTCCAAACAGGCCCTAAATAATTACAATGACACTAGTCAGTGGTCACACTACCCATTCCCAATGATAGAACTTAGAAGAGGGCAACAATAAGATCGGTGAAGGATTCCTGCATTCCCTTTTATCCAAGGAAAAGGGCTAGTAGGAATAGTCTATTTTAGAGTTTTTCTAAAATTACTTATAAAGTTCAGTTTCACTTAATAAGTAGGCGATGTGGGACTCAATATTCATGACTTTCTTTATAAATCACTCACTCTATATGAATTATTTTTCATCTTTCCAATATAAGACTAGGGTGTTATAATACTTATGGGATTAATAATATGCATTAGCTGTCTTGCATGCCTTATAATCCAGTTTTTGAAGTGCCAAATGATAATTATCACGATGCCCATGTGCACAGTTATGAAAATATTCAATATTATTTGTATTTTTCTGTGCTAACGTATCAAAATTAGCTAGTCCAGACAATGTTCAGTAGTCTTTAGATAAACTATTGTTATATATATATATATATATGGGATAATTATAAAATTAGTCTATGTAATTAGTTTAAATTACAAATTTCTTTATATGGTATAATAATCAATTTAAAGGTCTCAGTCGTAGGCCAAAAAAATAATTTAATTCCTAAAGTCAAATTTCGTTAAAATATTTAATGGATTCCGTTATATGCCACGTCAGCACCAATAATATGACGACATGTGTCATTTTTAATTAAAATATAAAAATATAAAATTATTAAAAGTACTAAACTATTTTTTTAAAAAAAAATAAAAAATAAATAGGGGAAGACAACCACTCCCATAGGTGGTCGAGGATGGCGTGCCGCCATCTCCGGCCACCTCTAGGTGGCTCGTTGACCACCCTAGCAATAAGAGTGGCCTATGAGCCATCCTAGCCGGATCTAAAGGTGACCTACAAGCTAACTCAGAGTTGGCCGGGGATGGCACGCCGCCATCCCCAACTACCTATATATATAACGTGACAATGTTCAGTAATCTTTAAATGAACCATTGTTGTATGAGTAATTATATATGTCACCATATATGTCAATCAAAAGTGATGTGACTTTTAAAATCATCATTGAATTTATTATCAGTGATTATTGACTTTTGATCTAATAGTGATTTTAAAAGCCACGTCACTTTTGATTGACACAAAATAGACATAGAGAGTGACTTATATCATTACTCTATATATATATATAATGGTTAAGAGATTTTGTCACATTAACTTTGTAATTATTCATAGAATGTTTATATGCAATATAACAATTCTCTAATAATAATGATAACAATGCAAATCAGAATCGACTACAATTTCTATTCTATTCTAAAATTATGAATTTATTTTTATTATATAATTATGTGAAAAAACATAAAATGTCATATGATCGAAATGTAGCCCAAAAAAAAAATGAGCAGCCGAAGCAAGTGTAGCTGCGAGTAGTTTGGCGCACGTTGATGAACGAGATGAGCTAAGCAGATCCGAGTCGTATCCTGTTCCGGACCCACCTCACATAAATTCCCTCCTTTGTTTCTGAAAACGAACCCCACTCCCACAGGCTACAACCGTCAGATCCCCAGCTCCACCCCCTTTCCGTTACCCCATCCAACGGTCTTTTCCCCTTCTCCGACCACCTCAACTCAACCATCCCCACACAAACATAAACACACACACAGAAGAAAAAGCACAAAATCAAACACACAGAAAGGAAAAAAGGATTTATATTTAATTGTTTGTTTGTTTCGGAGAGAAAGAGAGAGAGAGAGAGATGGGCGTGGACTACTACAACATTCTGAAAGTGAACCGCAACGCGAGCGAGGATGACTTGAAGAAGGCGTACAAGAGGCTGGCGATGATATGGCACCCGGACAAGAACCCGGCCAACAAGGCCGAGGCCGAGGCCAAGTTCAAGCGAATCTCCGAGGCCTACGACGTTCTCAGCGACCCCCAGAAGCGCCAGATCTACGATCTCTACGGCGAGGAGGCCCTCAAGTCCGGCCAGTTCCCGCCACCACCGCCATCCGCTTCACGCGCCGGCGGGTCCCACAACCATCACCAACACCACTACAACCACGGCCGCCAGCAGCACCCGACGTCGTTCCGGTTCAACCCACGCGACGCGGAGGACATATACGCTGAGATTTTCGGATCGGAGAGTAATGGTAATGCCGGTGGTGGTGGAGGAGCGAGGGGGTTTGGCCGGGACGGGTTCTTCCGGGCGCCGGGTGGCGGGTCCGCGTCTAGGAAGGCTGCGCCGCTGGAGAACGTGTTGCCGTGTAGCTTGGAGGAGCTTTACAAAGGTGCGAAGAAGAAGATGCGGATCTCCAGGAACGTCTATGACCTCTCCGGGTATGCGAAATTGCAATAAAGTCTTTAAATTTACTGTTTTGGGTTGTTTCTTAGGAGGCCCAGATAAGGGTTATTAGGGTTCGTGTTGTTGAAGACGAAATTTCAGGTTTTCTTTATTCAATTTTCAGGATTTTTATAGTTCAACAACGACCCTGCAAACCCTTTTGGCACTAGAGTCATCAGGCATTGCAATTTTAGTTTTCCTAACTAAGGAAGGGAGATTTTTTTTATTAGGTGAACCTGTGGTCGAATTTAGGCTGTAAATATACAGTTTTGGCAGAGTTATATGCCATTGAAGTCTAGCTCTATTTGTGCCACTTGTCTAGTTGGTTGCTCCTCAATGAGCATGTTGAATTAACATAGAAACTCTACATTTATTGGTTAGCTGTGCAATATGCGATCTTGATAGTGTAATCGAAATATCATGATAACTAATCACGAGAGGAGAAACAAAAGTAGCTGACCATAAATACAAATTGTTGAAAAATAAAGACTTAATCTCCTTCAAAGTCCTCTCATGGTCCTCAAAAGAAGGTGTGGGAGGTTGTACATGTATAGGACTGTTGAGCATTGCATTTTTTGTTTTTGATTAATAATTGTTAGTCTTGTACATTCAGGTATCTTAACACTTAATGGGATTCAGTTACGGTTTGGTTGCATCGTTTAGTGGTCTGTTTGTGGTACTGGACATAACTTTTTAGCTTTTACACATTTTTAGATGTGTTTATAATTTATAGTTATTCAATTAATTTTCATTCATTTCATTGATGGAATAACTTAGATCCTATTGAGCTATCAATTCTTGAAATTTTCTGCCATTAATTCTCTTCAACTTGCTTTGAACTCCATTTCAGATATTAGAGCTTTCTTAAGATGGCTGGTTGGTTTTCTTGCGAAAGTGTTCTCAAATTTGTACCACTACACAGTTCTTGCTTGTAGTTAGTTTTTCAATATGATACCAAGTAATTTCTGTAGAGTAGTCTTGTAATGTACACAATTGGAGCTGTCTTTTTTTTTTTTTCTTATATATAAGTAATCGAGATATCATAAAAAGTATAAGGCGCCCCAGGTACACAGGAAGTATACATGAGAAAACACCTAATTAGAAGGGGTGAAAAGAGAACAAGAAAGTTATGATAGCTAATCACCAAAGGAAAAACAAAACTTGTTGTCCATAGATACAAAGTATATAAAAAAAATAGGGAAAAGTCCACATACCCCCCTCAAACTACCACCCAATTGATAATGTCCCCCCCAAACTTTCTATTGTGACAATGTCCCCCCCAAACTACCAAACAAATGACAATGTTCCCCCTAAGGACGAAAAATACCCTTAATAAATAAAAAATAATAATTTCTTTAAAAAAAACAATAAAACTAATTTTTTTTTTTTTTTTTAAAAAAACACTACAATTCATAAGGGCTAGAAAAAGACTAAAGCTAAAAATAAAAATAAAAAACAAAAACCAAAACAAAATTATTTTTTTTTTTTTAAAAAAAAAAACACTACAAACCAATTGGACAAATTCAAGAATAAAAAAAAAATTATAAACATTTTCGTTTAAAAAATTATAATTATTTTTTTAAAAAATTATTATTATTATTATTTTCAAATTCATAAGGGTTAGAAAAAACTAAAACTAAAAAAAAAAAAAAACTAGCAATTTTTTATATAAAAAATAAATAAAAAAAAAAACACTCCAACCCAATTAGCCAAATTCAAAATTTTAAAAAAATTATAAATATTTCGTTTTAAAAAATAAAATCAAAAAAGGGTATTTGATCTTATTGAAAAATCTGTAGGGTTATTTTTGTCTTTTTGTTGCCATTAGGGGGACATTGTCATTTGTTTGGTAGTTTGGGGGGGACATTGTCACAATTGAAAGTTTGGGGGGACATTGTCAATTGGGTGGTAGTTTGAGGGGGGTATGTGGACTTTTCCCAAAAAAATACTGACTTAAAAACTCCTCCAAAGTCCTCTCACGGTTTTCTAAACTTTTGTCATTCATTTTCCTCCATAGACACTACAAAAGGCATGAATGCACCATCTTCCACACAATAGCACTCTTAGCGCTCCCGGCAACCCACCAACATGCATATAAATCGACTACTCATCTATGCATAACTCAAGACAACCCAAATCGATTGAAGAAAACATCCCCTAAGGCTTCGGCAACCTCACAATGAAGAATAAAATGGTCTATGGACTCCCCTATCAACCACTATGACATGCCGTTTCTTTAAATTTCTCATGGTAAGGATCTTTCTTAGGACTGTCGACCAAGCAAAAAATGCTGTCCTCAAAGGAACCTTAGTTCGCCAAACACTCTTCCAAGGGAAGCGTAAGCCCTCATTGCACGCCAAGATGCTATAGAAAGATTTAACCGCGAACAAACCTCTTTTGAAAGAGACCCACCAAAGCTTGTCTTCACCTTCCCATCTCACTCTAGCTTAATACAATTGGAGCTGTCCTTTAACAATCAAGGAAGCAACATACTTAAGGAAGTCAAAGTAATGGATTTGAAGGGTTTACTTGAGGTTATAATCTTTCTTTGTTGAATGGTTGTGGATAAAGAAGTGAGAGAGAAATCATCTGGAGATCTGCCGAAAACAACTTCTTGGCTTAAATTTCAAGGCTATTATTAATGGTAAGAAGGTTAGGCTTGGGTGTGATGATTGTTATGAGTAAGTCTATTGAATTTTATAGTAAAAGCAATTTCAGAAGGACAATGTGTGGATTAGTCAGGTAGCCTGCTTACCCTCACCCTTTCGCACTGCTGAGATTCTGTGATTTGTTTGTCATCTGTCTTCGATAGGTTTGTGCAGCCGGTTGGGACAGGAATATCAAATACAAAATTTGGTTTCTGGGTAGGGCAGCCTCTAGCTGGACAAGCTTTGGTTTGAGGTTAACCAAGGCCATACCCACGACATTTCTATCTTTAAGCAGTTTGAAGCTGCAAGGAGGTACAAGGCTGGATTTTGCTGTTTACATATGCATTCTTTGAACTATGGGCTACAACAATACAGATCAGCCTTTTCTAGCTCCTTTAGCGATAAGCTTTAATGACTTCCTTGTTCTTTTCTCTTCCCGTAATGAGTCTTGACTCTTGTATACTTCTTGTGTACCAGGGCTGCGCTTTGCGCTTTTAATAATATTTCTACTTACTTATCAAAAAAAACAATACAGATCAGCCTGAATGCATTGCCATGGGGGACTAGATGGAAATGTTTCACCTGTAGTTAAGAGGCTGCAGCATCAATAAAAGAGTGAAGATAGTCAGCCCTGTAAGATGATAGGAAGAAAGTTCATAAAGTGGAATACTATTCTGAGCTTAGGGAGATTGGTTGTTCCTTCATAGTGGTATCTCAGATACTTAGAGTATTTCAATAAAGAAGAGAGTAAAAAGAAATAGAAAAGTTTTCTTATTCAATTGGATAATGCTTTTTTGTAAGTGTTAAACTTGGACAATGTTATGTAGGGTTATAGTTGACTAAAATAATCTTGCTATTCCCTCGGCCATATAAAGCGCAAAAATCTATGCTGCTTTTCCATCCTAGTTTTATGGTTTTATTTGGTTTGTTGTTGCAGCCTAAGAAGCCATAAACGTTAAAGCTTGGGCACAAGTCTATTCTCATGGTCAATCCTATTAAAGACAAGTGGGTCTTTTGTAGGCCAAGTTTAAAGATCTTCAGATCATCTTATAAACTGCAGATAGATAATTCTAGTTAATATAAATTCAAAAAGAGGAATGGATCTCCTTGTTTTGTTACTGACATGACATGGCACTTGTCTGCATTGATAATCTTTTGCAAATGTATGCTTTGATTTTGTTAATTCTGAGTGAATATTTTGCTTTTTGTATGTTTACTTCCACTTAATGGCATTAGAAATTCTCTTGCAGTAATTTTCGGACTCTGGACGAGATATTGACCATTGAGATAAAACCTGGTTGGAAGAAGGGTACCAAGATCACATTCCCTGAGAAGGGTAACCAGGAGCCTGGTGTCATTCCAGCAGATGTTATTTTCGTGGTAGATGAGAAACTCCACCCGCTTTATAAGAGGGATGGTAATGATTTGGTAGTGAATCAGGAGATAACACTGCTGGAGGCCCTCACGGGGAAGACCCTTGACCTGACTACCTTGGATGGAAGGAGTCTTATGATCCCACTGACAGATATCATCAAACCTGGAGCAGAGGTGGTTGTCCCAAACGAGGGAATGCCAATCTCAAAAGAACATGGGAAGAAGGGAAATTTGAGAGTTAAATTTGACGTCAAGTACCCTTCAAGGCTTACAGCAGAACAAAAATCTGATTTAAAAAGAGTTCTGGGAGGGATTTTGTAATGATTGCGAGCTTTAAACATCAGGGGTGACAGCTAACACTGCTAGTTTTTGTTGCTATTGGATGTAAATATGGCATGGCATGTGTATCCGATTGAAGAATGTGAATAGTAGGAAGTTTTCAGTGGGTGCATGGGCGAGTTGATGGCCTAGTGCAGGGTGGTTCTTCCAATCTTGCATTTGGACGCATAATGTGGTAGGAAGGATGTAAATGGTAATAGGTTTGGGCATCAGTCTAACCAGAAGAAACGGGTAGGAAATGCTACCTGACCTGTCATTTTTGCCATGGGAAATGTTAGAATATCTACTCATGTCCTTCTCTCATCCTTCTAAATATTATCATCACCATTGGATCTGTGGTCCCCATGATTCAATAAACATGGGGACCACAGATCCAATGATAATTTTAAAAAGTAGAAGAATAGAAAAAGGACATGGGTAGATGCTATAGCATTTCCCTTTTGCCATAGTGTTATTCTTCCTTTTGAATTGGATGTTATACTTAGAATTGATAGTCCTTGGATTTTCAACATATTGTGAAGTGACTTGGTCTTGTTTTAACTTTTGGAAATATTGAATTTATTGTATTGGTTGATTAAAGATTTTACACCCATGGGTTTGTTCCCTAACTTGTGCTCAAGGAGTTAAAATATGTAATGTTACAGCATTTCAATTTTTGTTCCTGGTAGCATTTCAATTTTCGAGGCATATATACAGCATAATCCAGGGAATGGACATAGTCAACAATGTAACAGGCCCAATCTCCTTCTATTTTACTTGCTGCTGGCTTATTATTTTTGTCAATAGGGCGTGGCTGCTCCTGCTAGCTACTCTTTGGGCTTCCTTTTCTTTTTGTTCTCCTCTTGTTTTTGATCTGAATGTTGCCATTCGCCCTGCAAAAAGTCAAGGGCTGTAGATTTATGTTTGTTGTTTAAAGGAAGGGTAAGTTGCCAAGAACTTTGATATGTTTGAAACTATCAAGTTCCGTACAAACAAACCTATTAGTCTACGTGAAACTTATTAACTTCAATTGTTAAAAATTTAAATTTGATTGTGACTGATATATCAATGTTACAAACTGTTATCCTGCGATTCACAAACTGACACGAGACTTACCCTTTACTTGGGATCGATTCGTAATCTGATCCGCCACAAAGCAAAACAAGCAACAAATTGCGGATAAGAAACGATTCGTAATCTGATCTGCCACAAAGCAAAACAAGCAACAAATTGCGGATATTCTTATCGATACAAGACACATGGTCTTGTCTTCTTCAAAGGAGAGAAGTGGTCAACTCCCTCGCCCTTGTCACCTTCTTTGCGTTTGTTTTTTTGGGGGTTGGAGGGAGCGTCAAGAATTTCATGTGAATATGACCATGAAAAGTGAGAATCAATGCAGGGTTGTTTGTTTAATAGATAGACCAAATAATTTGTTGAGAAGGAGCGATTCTCGCTGTCCTAAACTCCTGAAATTCTACAGATTATATATAATTTGCTAAGATTCCTCAAGTTTTGGGATTATATATAGAATCGTGAACTTGCACATGCCCACAACTACTAGTAGTACGATTCTTCTCTTTTGTTTCCGAGCTTTTATTCCGCATTCATTGATTAGGTACATTATAGGAACACATGTCAAATGCCATGCAACCAGACTTGCATAATGTGCTTTTATTAAATGACACAGCTATTATATGCGATTGGGAGTATTGTCTGAGCATGACTGATGCAATTGCCGTAACCAATCCAATCATTCATTATCTGGGGATTCAGGTCTTAAATTCAAGTACACCCAATCCTCCAAAAAAATTTTTTTTTAAAAAAAAAAATAGAAAGAGGGGAGGGAAGTAACGTGGGTACCTGCCACTTGATTATTGGGGATGGAAATCTCTGTAATTTTAAGCAATTTCAAGGATCCTGTTTATTCAAAATGAACGGTATGAATCTAGTCATATAAGCATTAAAAAATAGAAAGAAAAAAATAAAATAAACCTTTTTTAATAGTGACTGACTATCGTTTTATCTTTTAAGAAAATGATCAGTCATCCCTTCGGACATAATTAAGGTGGTGGTGGACCACCCCAATCACCTTAAGAGGATGGTCGGTCATCCCTTGAATCTTTAAGATGGCTACGACGACTTTCAAAATCATTAACAAGGAAAAGTAAGAATTGCAGGGACCTCAATTATTGTCTAAAAACAGTCTTATCAAGGGGAAGTAGACATTTTCTTGGAATAACGTAATTATGGCCTCTCTTGGCTTCCTTTTGGTGCCAATTTTACATTGATGGAAGTTGTTTTCCCAAACTTTCACTACCTTCACATAATCTAAAGCAAATCCTTGCCTCTTTTATTGGTCATGTCAGTTAGAAAAAAACAACGTTGTCAACAACAATAGTTACTCTACCTTGTGAATTAATAGTATCTCCAAAACATGCTTTTACCTACGTTTCAAAGCTTCTTTCTTTCCCTTCTGCTTTTTGCAGCACAAACATAAAGTGGATCGTGGCTGATTAATAGGCACATTAATTTTCGCCTGTTTTCTTCTGAGAAAGCCAGCACGTAATCTTTTTCAACTGGATACTACACTTGTGGATCTTTTAGCCAAAAAAGCAAGGACAAGAAAAAGAGAGGAAGGATCCGTATACGTCGGAATCCACTTGATGTTATCGCCACCCTTCCTTTAAACAAACAGCACCTATCCCACTTACAGAAAGTTAGTGCCTTTTTCTATCAACTAGGCTGTTCTTTATACTTTGATTTCTTTTATGCTTAATAATGGTCTGCTTGGGAAATTGACCCCAAGCTTTACTATCCACTTGGAAAGAAGATATCGGATTTCTACAGTCTTCTTCTGTCCGATCAGTTTGTCTGCAATTGTCAGAGGCCTCCCGTAATTACTAGCCTGATTGTAGGGGTAAGTAATTGGTCGGAATCCTCCTTATTTTTTTATTTTTTTAATTAAATGGACCTCAATTGGGTCGGAATCCTATAGTAGGAAATCTCAATATGAGAAGAAGATAAGCCTAGGCGTGGTAGGCGTTTAAATTTTTGAACAGAAGATGAACGAAATGACTAAAAAGTTAATAAAACAATTATATGTATTATTTTTGATAATTTAAAAAGTAACATAATTTTTTAAGATAAAAATTCTAAGAATATATTTTGAAAAGAAAAAGTGTATTCTTAATTTTGAATTAATTGGAAATTATAGGCACCCGAGGAATGATGTTCATTTATAGTATAATTGCCAAGAATGGCAGCAGGAGCAGCCGACCATTTAAGAGCATTCTCATCCGGCTCCCTACTATAGGGATATCCTTATAGTAGGGAGCTAAAATGAATTTTTCACCATTTTATTGCTCACATCCGGCTCCCTACTTTGAGGAAAAAAGTAGGGAGCATAAAATGGCTCCCTACTAGTAGGGAGCCATTTCACTCCCTACTCTTCTTTTTTATAATAAAATATTAGTTTCTCTCTCCTATTTTTTAATTTTTTTAATTTTATTTGTTTTCCCATTTTTAAAAATATTAATATTTAAATGAAAAAGTCAAAGTGGATCCCTAAAGTAGGGAGCCGGATGTAGGTGTTTAGAAAAAGTGGCACTCTAAAGTAGGAAAAACTGATTTTACTCCCTACTTTGAGGATAAAAATAAGGAGCCGGATGAGAATGCTCTAAGTGGGCTTCTTCATATTTGCATAGAGACGGAGATGAGTCTTCTTTTTTATGTGGACAACAAGAGTTGAGGTAACATGTGACACGTGTACCATCATCGGAGTCCAAAGATGATCCATAGCTCACATTATATGTATATATTAAATACTAGACAATGTGGGGAAGCACAGCACGTGGTGGTGCTGGCCGGCATTAATTTCTTGGTTGCAAGAATAGTTCAAATCAGAGGGATGGGGCCATTACCTTTTTGTTTTTGGTGCTTCTTTCGGATTGCTAGGCATGGCTTCCATTTGTCACAAAAATTTGACTGCTGCCTAAGGCTCCTCATACTTCACATGTACCTGAAATCAACTCGGTTCTTATCCTCTTCTAGAATTCACATAACCTTTTCCTAAATGTGAATATATGGGTAAAAATATGGCTGCATTTTGTGAGTTATTTTTTATCTTAAAAATTGGTGAATTGTTATAGTGTTCACAGAATATAAAAAAGAAAATACTTTTTGACTCTTAATAACATATGCAAATGGCTTTGGAATTAATGTAAGTACTTTAAAAAAACAAAATAATATTTAAATGAAATAATAAAAGTTAATAGTTATAATAAAGAGAGATGTATGTGCTTTGAAAAAGTTGGTAGCTAAAATATAAAAAAATTTGTTGAGTTAGATGTGAATGCTTGTCTGACTTAGTATAATTTTTCAGAACAATGTTCACTCTACTAAGACCTACTCATCGTAACCTACAAAAATAAAAGCAAATAAGCAAAAAGAGCTTGCCGACGAGGGATAGAATCAATCTACTAAGACCTGCTCATCGTAAGATTTCCTTAATCAATGTCACCTAGCTCCAATATTTAAGTCTTACAAGTGTTTCGAGAAAAGAAATTGAGAATCAATTAAAGTCTCGAGTTTTTGGGAGGAGTAAAGATAAAACACAGCCTGGGCTGATGCTGTAGCATCAGCCCAGGCACATGAACAGTAATTTTACTGTTCATGGGCCCCGTGAACAGTATTTTTTTTTTTTTTTCCTCTCCTCTGATTTAGCCCAGGCTGATGCACTGTAGCATCAGCTTGGGCTGATGCCAATCACCACTCTTTTGGGAGACTATGAAAGCCCTTTATACTTGTTTGGAGTTTCCTTTATATAGGATCTTCTCTCTACCATCAGAGAGTGGCAAACTCAAGAGGTTGAGTCATGCCCTAATTTCCTTCTACCCAAGATTTTATCCCTCAATTAAGGGGATTAAGGCTTTATTATAGGGATTCCGCGACACCATAAGATTATTGGAGTTTGCAAGGTAATCGGAGATTTGACATTATACAATTTCATTGTGAAAATTTACTCATCATATTGTACTATTCTTGGGGCTGGATAACGAACTTATTGAGTCCACAAATGGGCTCGATAAATTAGTTGATGTAAAATATTTTTTGTCGAAAAATAATTTTAATGAAATAATTTTTTTGAAAATATTGTTCAACTTTAGACTCATACCGAAAATTAGCAATAGTGAAAAAACGGCCAGTTAGTGAACATTGCAACAAAAAAGAATAATTTCTTTTTTTTTTTTCAAAATTAATACTTTTAATATTTTATCAATCACTTTTTAACAATTTTTTTTACTTTTTATACTTCATCACTCACTTTTTATTACTATTTAAATAAAAAACTCACTAAAAAATAAAAAAAATTTACTTTTTCATACAAAAAATTTATAATATTCTTCCTACTTTATATCACATCATTCACTTCTATTACTATTTAAAACACCAAAAAAATCCTAAGGTTTTAACAAACAAAGCCTTAAGTTGTTACTTATGTTTCACTTTCATGATATTACGCCAAATAGAAAATTTGAATTTTTAGAAAAATATTTTTTCATTTATTTATCACTTTCTTAAAAAATTATAACCCCAAGAACTTTTTCTTTTTGTCACAAAATTGGAGCCTTCAAACTCCCAATTTTTACTTCGCTAAAATGATATTTTGCCAATGGCCGCCATGGTGAAATATTCTTAATTATTCCCTGATTTAAGCTTGGATTGTTTTTTTCTTAGCAATACAAGAAGAGTTAAGGAAAAAAAAAACTATTTCTTTGCATTTTGACGTTTATCTTGTGTACTGAAGTAATACGTTTCATCAATTATTGATTTTTTTTTTTCCTAAAATGTAACATTCTAACTCGGACGTAGGCAAAATGCCAAAAAAAAAAAATGCTTTGTTCTCTTTTTGTCTCGCTTATTTGATAGCCAATGGATGAAGATGTGGAATCATGTAATTAGGCTAAAGTCCCCATCAAGGGCTAATGGTGACGCCTTTTTCTTTTCTTTTTTTTTCTTTTTAATACGAACATAATGGGCATCCGGACCATCCGGTGTTACGGAAAGCACGGATTGTACCTTGTTTGGAGAAGAGGACAATCCTCATGTGATGTGATTTATTTATTTTGCTGTTTTCCTTTGGCTTTTAGACGCGTCGTAAAGTTGTTTCCTGCATGTGGCCAAACAAGACACGCTTGTCTATCCAATGGGACATGTGCCACATGGCTTACGGTCTCTTTATGAATGTCACATGCACACATCCAATAATGAGACCCACTATTTTGTCCCTTTTTTTTTTTTTTTTTTGCTTTTCATGTATTTGTTTATAAACTTTATGGTGATGATAAAGAGAGTGTCTTCAATTAGTGGACCATCTATAGGCCTATGGCAGATGGATCCACGTACTATACGCCAACAATAAGATGTTAATTGAAAAAGAAATAACTTTTGAATAATAGGTTATATATTATGTTAGGCCATCAACAAGTTAATTATTTCACTAAGAGATTCATTTGTATGATGAATGCATCTTCCTTGAAGAATATTTTTAATTATTTGAATGCGATTTAAATCGGGTGCAGTTGTGCAATACGAGCAGGAGAGAAGGTTAATAAGACTCACCTGTTTAGATAGACACTCTGACAGTTTGAATTGGCCCACGTACACTTGTTCAGACTACTAAATTTTATCAAATCATGCCTTCATGAATTATTTTTATATATTTAAATGAATATGCTAGTTGCAGGCAGTTGCTTTAGAAATTCTTTCTCAGTTGGAGAGAAAAAAAAATATCTCTCTATAAAGTGACTTTTAGTGTTCTTAAGTAAGCCAGGGAAAAGTATAGTCGCTCTATGGTTTTAATATATTTATTTTTTAAAAAAGAAAAACAAAAAAGGTGGGGTTAGATGGATGAGCCAAGTGTTTTGTGGCCTTTTTTTTTTTTTTTGTCCTCAAACCTAAAATTTTAGTTCTGCCTTGTGTGTATCTATGTAGATGCATCTCTTGCAATGAACCTTTTTTTTTTTTTCAAAGGATTTTCAAGTGACATGCTTTAGTCTACAAAGAAAGAAGACGTAAGAAAGCAATTTGGGATGGGGAATATCAAATACGAAAGATCCTAGAATTTCTTAGCTAAAAAACTATAGTTTGAATGATCATTTCTTGACTTTCACGTCAAATGTCTCTTATTGTTCATTCATTTAATAGGAAACAAGAAACTTTTCCATATGTCTTCTTCTTCATCTTTTTCTTTTTCTTTTTCTTTTTTTTTTGTCTTTTTTTAAGAAGATATGACGTTTAACCTAAATGTACGAAGGCCACGAAACTTTTTCGTGGGTCAAAAGTTTTTATTTCTTCTGAGAAGTGGGTGAAAAGTTATTTTTAAAGAATTTGTATATATTTTTTTTAAAAAAATGTATGGTATCAGTTGAAGATCCAACACACACATATATGCACATGACATTCACACATAAGCGAAGCTTTGCAAGTTGTACCTCCTTACAAATTTGTATTTTCCTTCGCTATTTATATTATCCTAGCTACTTGAAAGGCCCATTTCTCAGTCTTTGGAATATTAGATATTGCTGGAAGATTTTCCTAATTTTATTAGAGATATTGTACTTTGCTCAGAAAGAGTTGTTTTCTTGATTAATGGAAATTTTAAATCTCCTTTCAAGACAAACAAACAAAAAAAAAGAAAAAGAAAAGAAAGGGACAATGGTTTTAATAGCTAAAGGAGACAAAATAAGAAAGAAAAAGAAAATGAAAGATTAACAATTAACAAATGTAAAAGAAAACTAGGAGCACTAGCATTCGTCTACTAAAAGTTTAGCTAAAAAAACTCCTCCTCTCTCTCTCTCTAACTTTTTACTTTTTTCAACTTTCTTTATTTTCCTCTGTTTTTTATGTTTCTTTTCTTTCACTTTCATTATTTCACGCACACGGTGCATATGACTATTGGGAAGACAATTTTTTTTTTTAATCTATGTGCTACCGTTGTTTTATAGTGAGCTCCTTTTTCTTTTTATTTTTTATTTTATTCAGAGTGAGTTCTCATGCTACTGTTTTTTTGCCTAAAAAAAAAAATGACTATTAACTTTTTGGTTGTGATGTTAAAAATAACTGTTAATAGCAACTTTTGTGAATTATTAATAATCGAAATTGATAACAAAAAAATATGATCGTTACTTTAAAAAACAAAAAGACTAATTTAAAAAAATATAATTATTAAAAAAATATAAATTTGCAAATATATGGATGTTGGAAAAAGAATAAAAAAATTCTTAAAATATTATATTTAAATGAAAAAGTCAAAGTGGATTCCTAGTTTAGAGAGCTGGATGAAAATTAATTTTGGCTCTTTAAAGTAGAGAAATCCCTATAATAGGGAGTCGAATGAAAATGTTCTAAGTGTTTAGAAAAAGTAGTTCTCTAAAATAGAGAAAAATGATTTTACTTCCTATTTTAAGGATAAAAGTAAAAAGCCAGATAAAAATGCTCTAACACCCGGGTAATATAAAGGATTTAGAAAATTAGAAACATATAAATGATGAGATAAAATATTAAATTAAATACACATATGGAACGATAAAATTGACCAGGGGAAGGCTAGTAGGTGTTAAGGTATAAGAAGACCAAAAATCAAAATCGAAACTCAAAATTTTCAAGTTTTTGCACAAATCTCGATCGACCAAGAGAGCCCAATTTTGTACATTCAATTGGGTTTTTTCATGGGTGAAAGACCGATGGTGTTCCAAGAGAAGTTCAAGGATTCCAAGGAGGGATAAAGTCTACATAATGAACGTAATAATGAAAATGAACAGATTGAACGTTTGAGTAAAGAAGTAAAGAACTAAGCATAAGTGTAAGTGAAACTCCTTACCAACATTATTGAAATATATTATACATGCAAAGGATTTATTATGAATTGTTTTTACAACGTATATGCATAGTTTTACTTGTGGTTATGAGTCATACAGTGTAAGTATTTTATGTGTGTCAATATATATTTCACTGTGATTTACATGGTTTACAAGAAACATAATTTAAAAGAAAAAAAAATGGAAAATTATACTTTATTCCCCAAATATTTGAGCTATTTTTCAATGTTGTCTCTAATGTTTAAAATTTACAATGTACCCTATTGAAGTTGTAAAAATTTTTTAATTCAGCCCATCAGTTAGCCTCTGTCGTTTCATCTGACAGAAATTGCAATTTTTACTGTTTACATCCTAAATTACTTTCAATTAAACTCTTTTATTTTCAAAATATCATTTTTATTATTATTTTTTTAAAAAAAAAAAACTATAAACAGTAAAAAATTTAATTTCCGTCAGTTCAAATAACAAAGCTAACAGAATGGTTGAATTAAAATTTTTTGCAAACATTGAGGGCTGCAAAGTTTTTAATATTGGAGACAAAATTGAAAATCTCTTCAAACATTGGGGGATAAAGTGTAATTTCTAAAAAAAAAGAAGTGTTACAAATGAAATAAAAATACCAATTTTAATAAGAATGAAAAGTTAATGAGAATTGAAAATTTTAATGACCTAGTGTCGATTAGGGGAGTAGGCTTATTGGGTAGAGAAATACACCTAGCGACTTAGTGTTAAGTTGAAGAGTACGCTTAATGACTTATTATCAAGTAGGGGAATATGCTTAACGCCCTAATGTCAAGTGGGAGAGTACGTTTGACGACCCAGTGTTAAGTGAGAGAGTATGCTTAATGAAATTATAATTAAACTAGTAAAATGAATAATATGTTTCAGATTATGAGTGCGTATCATGAGCATATTTTGATTTCGATAATATTTATCATTATTATTTGCTAAGCAAATGACTTGAATATATATGCTATGAGATGAGTTTGGAAAAGAAAATGCTAATGATTTTCAGTTTTAGTATCTACTATAACATAAAAGTCTCTCTCTCATTTTTGATATTCATAAATAAGTTTGACATTGACGTTTCCGCAAATGCGCATTATCATGATAGTTTTCTAAAAACTATGCACCCATTTCGAAATAAAGGTTTACTTTGATTTCAAAAACGAGCTTGTATTTTAAGTTACTTTCACACACACAAAAATGAGAGAAATTTTAAAGTAAATATAAACTCATGTCACACACACAATGCTCGTTGGAGATATTTTACTTCCTGAGTTATGGACTCGCCATTTTTTCTTGTAAAATTGTTTAATTTTACAGATATAGTTGATGTGGGCGAGGAGGAGCCTCATGGTCACCTAGACTAATACCTTGAGGAATTAAGGAGGGTTCTAGCTTTTGAAGAAAGTTGGGGACTTTTGTGGAACTTTAGCCAACTTTTGGGTTGATCATTTTGTGACGCCCTTTATGTATATGACAGTTATTCATAAATGAAGTTATGTTATGTTGGAGCTTTGGTGTCCTATTTACGATTTATGAAATTAGTTTTTGGTTATATATATATATAATTGAATTCTCGATGCGTTATTTTAGGTAATAGTAATAGCACTACGAGGATTATGAGAATATTTGCTTTGTATTTGGCGGGACGTTACACTTAGTGTAGTGGAAGGGGCTTCTAGGTAATTAAAGATGACGCTTAGAGGTTGATTCCAAAATTTGTTGTAGAGCAAGAAAAGAGTGTCCAGATTATGGAGGCTAGGGCCCAGGTGAGATCAGCATTGCAGCTCTCGCTCACAACACTTCCATGGCTAAGTCAAATTTTTAAGTTGCGTTCACTTTGATTATAAAACTCTTTTTTTTTCCTTCTATTTATTGTTTTATCTTCTCAAAACAAAAACATTAACAAACAACCTAAAATATAAAACACTCAAAAACTATTTTCATATTTATGTAACAAGAGAACATTTTTTTCAAACCAAACACAAAAAATACATCCTAAAACACATTAACAAACATAGTTACATAGCCTAAAGAGAGAGAGAGAGTACAATTTTTTTTTTTTTGAGATTTATATGAGTTGCTNGGGCTTCTAGGCGATTAAAGATGACGCTTAGAGGTTGATTCCAAAATTTGTTATAGAGCAAGAAAAGAGTGTCCAGATTATGGAGGCTAGGGCCCAGGTGAGATCAGCATTGAGGCTTTCGCTCGCAACACTTTCATGGTTAAGTCAAATTTTTGAGTTGCGTTCACTTTGATTATCAAACTCTTTTTTTTCCTTCTATTTATTGTTTTATTTTCTTAAAACAAAAACATTAACAAACAACTTAAAATATAAAACACTCAAAAACTATTTTCATATTTATGTAACAAGAGAACATTTTTTCAAACCAAACACAAAAAATACATCCTAAAACACATTAACAAACATAGTTACATAGCCTAAAGAGAGAGAGAGAGAGAGTACAATTTTTTTTTTGAGATATTATAGTTGCTAGCTACAATTAAAGAGCAATTGTAGTAAATTCAAAATTTATTGTAGTTTTGAAGAGTACAATATAAAATGGTTTTTATAAATTCTAACTGAATATTTGATTAGTCCTAATGCTATGACAAAGAGCTCTGTTAGAGTATTCACATTCTTCTAGTTAAAGGTTATTATGGCTAGTTGAGATGCAAATTTGAGTGAAAATAATTCACATACGGCTAGTTACTTTAACAAAAAATTCGGTGAGCTGATATACTATCATAAAAGAAAAAAAAAACATTTTTTAAGTCTATCATTCTTTCAATTAAAAAAAAGAATAAATAAATAATACAAAATTATTGAAAAAAATATTCAAATGAAATAGTAAAAGTAAATAATTAAAATATAAAATTTAATATAAGTTCTTTGAAAAAATAGTAGTTAAAAACATAAAAAATAAGTTTAACTAAAATAGAAAATAAATTTAATGATCAGGATATAAGTTCTCTAATTACCAAAAAAAAGAAGAAGATATAAATACTCTTATTCCGTTGAAAAGAAATGAAAAGGCGTGAAACTTTTGAAGGAATAAATGTTGGATATGTTTTTACAAATTGTAATAAAAATATTTTTGGTCAGGATAATTTCAAATCATTTCATGTCATAATTACTCGTAACGTCAAATACCTAATATTATGCAAAATGTGACTATTAAATTTTTTTTATCTAAAAAACCCTCTACTTCTTTCTTTTATTATTCCCGTATCTTTTGCCATTATCAAGTGACAAAATCTCAACCTAGCCACGTGCGCTACCCAGTGCTAATTCACAAAAGTCCTTCTGAATCTCTAATGACAAAACTGAGAGATCTTTTGAAATGAAAAAATGCTTTTAGTCCAATCAAAGTTATCGTCTAGTTGTTAAAAAAAATCAAGAAAAGGTCTTCTTCTAATCTTTTTCCTAATAATGCTTACCCACTCTCTCCTCGTATTTTTCTAATCATCAAATTATATATATATTG
>FXXK01002409.1:28453-40502 GCA_900184695.1 Betula pendula | reverse complement strand
GGTTCCCTCTGTTTTACTGAAGTTGATTCAATCCTCTACTCGGCATCATTTATCTGCTTGGCAGCATGGTAATTCTGAATTTTCTGTTTGGGAGCCTCCGCCAGTAGGTTTTTGCAAGGTAAATTTTGATGTTGCTATTCGGCCATCTTTTGCGGTTGCTGCTGCTGTCCTCCGGGATAATTGTGGTAATTATTTGGCTGTTCATACCATTAAGCTTCCTTTGATGGATGCTACACTAGGAGAGGCACATGCAGCTCTTTTGGCTGCACGGGTAGCTCACTCTTTTGGCTGTTCTTCATTGTTTATTGAAGGTGATTCTCTTCTTACCATCTTGGCTATTAATGAGCCTCAGCTATTTGAAGACTGGACCTCTGCTTCGGTAATTTCTGATATTCGTATGCAGTTGTCTTCATGTACTGTTTGAAAAGCTTTAAAATCTTCTCGATGTGCCAATGTTTGTGCACATCTTATTGCTAGATGGGCCGCTTCAAACCTAGTGTTTGGATGCATTCCCACTACTTCTTCTTTCCTGTCTTCAATACGTTTAAGGAGTGGCAAAGACCCTCCTCTGTAATCCCCTTTGTCCCCTTTTCCCATATATTGAATAGAAAAAAAAAAAAAAAAAAAGTACGTACTTTTTATTTGATATATTTATATATAGTCATAAAAAGTTTTGACTTTTTTTTTTCTTTAGTGAAAGATATACGGAAATAAATATAAGATTAAAAAAAATATATCCAGAAAATTTTAATGGGCTTTTTGGGTAAAATATAAGATTAAAAAAAAAAAATTATCTACTGACGCTTGCGGGAAATGACTCATCCCCCACCGTAAAGTCTTTTAGCGTTAAAATATTTTTTCCCCACCCCTTCGTTTGCGTCAGCTGAATAGAAGAAGAGAAAAGCAAAACAAAACTAAGAAAACAGAGAAGAGAAAGGGAAAAAGGGGAGAAGAGAAAAGAAGAGAAGAGAGAGGAGCCGAGAGGGAGAGAGGACACGCAGAATAGAAAGAGAAGGAAAGAAAAAGAGAGAGAAGGTAAAGGTTTGAGGTCAAAACCTCCTCTTTCCAAGGGAAAGTTTCCTTGCCTTTAATTTACGTGATGATTTTAGAAATAAATTTGTTGTATTTTGGTTGTTTTTGGCTATGGAAAAGGATGGGTGTTTGAAACTCTTTGGGATTTTGCTGAGTGTTAGAACTTGGAGTTGGTGTGGTGAATTCATGAGATTTAGGGGATTTTCTTGCTATAGCTAATTGGGGTGTTAAATTCTTCAGAGATTTTAGAGTTTTCATTTGTATATTTGATGGCTTTGATTTTCAGATGAAGGAAATATGTTGGTTACAATTGTAGAGAGAACCGAAAGAGGGAGTGAGGGGTTGTAAGTTTTCGGCCAACTATGGAAGAAAAAGAAATTTACAGGAGAGAGAGAGTCACGTAATGAGAAAGGAGAAGAAAAAGATTAAAGAAAAAGACAAAGAAAAGAATGGGTTTTAAGTATATTGAGAAATAAATAAATGTTTAATAATAATAATAATAATAATAGAGGCTTACGGATGCGTGTAGGATGAAAAAAGAGATTGAGGAAAAAGACAAAAGTGTGAAAGAAGAGAAATTAATATAAAGTGAAAAAGAAAGATAATAGTTTCTTTACTATGCGTACGTGTGTGGGTGTAAGGTAGAAAATAATGGTTTAGGAAGATGACCAAATAAGGATAAGATGTGAGAGAAATATATAAAGACTAAAGTAAGAAATTGACTTTTAAGAATTTTATAGCTTAAAGATTATATATTTTATTTTATGTATTTTATTTTAGCTTAAAGGAGCGAATGATATATGCTGAGGCGTGATAATTCATGGGATAGTGGCGTAGGAGCTTAAGGTAAGTGAAACTGATTAATCAAGATTTTATAAAAATAATACAATCAAAAGCAAAATTTTTTTAAAAATAAAATATAAAACTTTGTATAAAATATATTTGGGTGTATGTACATATGCATATATCTTATTATTATTGATTCTCAAAAAAAATGTAAAATTTTGAATAAATCATGTAAATAGTGAGTCAAGCTATATTTTAAAAATGATGATGTATAATGTGGTATTTGATATAATGGTGCCATCATGGTGCAGTGGCCGGGCATTGACGTCATTGACTTGAATGGAAAGGGAACTTTAAAAAATAATGTACTTTAAAAGAATCCTACATACAAGTGAACATACATCTAATAAACTAACCAAAATTTCAAATTAAGAGCTAATTAATAAATAATCCACTTTGCCCTGTATCCTCGTTTCACATAGTCAGTTGGCCACCTATTTAATTAGTTGAGCTATGTGGACAATCTCGTTAATTTGTTATTAGTGTGAGCCATGGATGTCATATTTTGGAAGTCTTAGATTTCAATATGCAAAAACAGAGGCGTACAGGAAAAAGAAAAAAAAAAATTTTAAAAAAAGAAAAAACGTACAAGAGGTCAAGACAAGTTTTTGAGGTCTCTCTATCTTAAACAAATCAAATACAAGTTTGGTTAGTGTGTTGAATTGACAAATTTTATTTTCACTAGCAAAGACAATATAATTTTTGCATGTCATCTTGCATCACGCAAATGTCTTATTGAAGTTAAAGGTTTTCGTATCAAACAAAAAATTTCTTGAATGTCTTACTCAACGCAATTTTCTGCTAACTAAATTTCCAGCAATATTACGCTTTGTGATCAATACTTCTGATTTTTTACAACAAACCATGGAGAGAGTTAATTTTATTTGTGTTTTCGCTTTCTTCGTTTTCTCTCGTGAAAGATATAAATAATTAATTTTGAGAGGAAGACAAAAGTTGTTGAGTCACTGTTTGTCTTAAACTAAAAGAAAAAAAATATAATCTCAGAGTCACACACTCTTGGTTACGACGCCGCTGTCCTCCCCCTCCTTTGTTTGGCTGTTCATCATTCTCTCTTTCTCTGTGATCTCCATTCACCTCTTGGATTTCTCATTCTCTCACTTTGCCATCCTCTCCTCTCATACTTCATTCGTTAAAGGATAGGGAAAGCACATGTCAACAAAACTTTATTTTGTTGTTTAATCTCTTTTTAGGAAATATGCTTTGTTATCATTTTGTTCAGAATAAATAAAATAGTATGTTTAGTCTTTTGTTGATTCTTATTTATGCAGCGTTCTGAAACCATGTTTTCACTATACTGCAAGCAACCACATTTAAAAAGCCCAACCGACGTACCCAACCCAAGGGGATCATTTACACCCTAGTAGCAATAGACAATTAGATAACTATCCACTCGAATTTTCTATTTTCCAAGACTTCTTTAAATCCTTTGTTTCCTGGTATGCTATGGACAAATTATTTTGTACTTTTAATTTAAAGGTACCCAATCGAAGGCAATAAAAAGGCACATATCCTAGGTCAATGATGTTGTCCATATAATCAACAAACTAAAATAGGATTAAACATACCTTCAAAGTTGTTTCTGTAAAGTGATAATACTCTGAGCATGGTTAAGTTCCCAATTTCCAAAGGTACTATTCCTGTAAATATAGAACAGTTACCATTAGAAACAAATATTAAAGTTTGTTTATCCATCCACGAAAGACTAAAAGAACAATAAACAACCCCCCCAAATTTGTTATAGCCAAGGTATAAATTGGTAAGTATGGTTAAGTTATCAATTTTCAGAGGTGCTTTTCTTGTTAAATTATCAACCCACAACCATAAAATATAGCAATTGTTTGCACTTAAACAAAGTAGATGAAAGTTTGGCATATATGAAACTGATTTTAAGACACATGAAACTATTGTAATCTGGGAAGATGAATAAACATATCTTCTAACAGTTCATAAGACAACTCGTCGGTTGAGGTACTGGGATGAGATAAGTGTGGCACTCAACTCTAGGACGGACAAGAGAGGCTCATGCATACTATTATACTAAAATGGCAGCAACTAAAATTTAGAAGTAAAAACAGAAGAGTACTCTCTCTCTCTCTCTCTGTCTCTGTCTCTGTCTGTCTCTCTCTCTCTCTCTCTCTCTTCTCTCTTCTCTCTCTCTCTCCTCTCCTCTTTCTCTCATATAATATATACTATATATATATATATATATAATATATATTATATTAATATAATATATATCAATATATGGGTTGATTTTGGAAGTTGACATACGTTATTGACCTGTTTAGAAAGGTCATAAAGAAAAGTCTAATTACTTAAAACACGTGAGAGAGACCTATCATACAATCTAACATTAATGGTCATCATGAAGCTCATTCCATATCGTGCATCCTACTAAAAAGAAGTAAAGAAGGATAAGAACATAATTAGGAATTACCAGGAAAAAATAATATATGTAAATATCATTATATAAGTAAAATATATATATATATATATATATATATAATATAATAATATATATATATATATATATATATATATTATAATATATATATTAATAAAATATGTAAGAAGAAGTATTTAGCACAAATTCAAACCAGAACAAACGATTTTTACCTTAACGTCATTGACTTTGAAAATTGAAGAAAAAACCAAAAAAGGATCATTAAAAATAATGATTTGATATCCGACCCTTTGAAGCTGGCAAACAAATTTGATTAACGACCCATAGGCCATGGAGAAGTCCAATAATTCGGTCTCACGGTGTCATGCGAAGCAGGGAATAAACTCCAATAACATTATTACTTAATCTTGGGATCTTCATAATTTTCCAGATTTGAAGGGAACTGAATTCTCACGTTATAGCATCGTTCCCACGAATCAATGAGACTAAAAATCAAGGCACCAACGGCTATGTCGGAAATCCAAGCAGGTCGTAGGGACTTTGGCTAGTTCAAAAGTCTTGCTCGTTAGTTTGTTACCCATTTCCTCAAACGCACTTTTGATTTAAGCATTAAAGTTAGCTTCTATCAGCATATACCAGCAAGTTCTTATTCTTACAATTTCCCTTTTTCGGTGAGTGCAACTTTATTCAGTGCTCACCACTAAAGAAACTGTTCTAACATGATCCATGCTATTACTCAAGAAATTATATTAAAAAGTACTCCCTATTTTTGCTTAGAAAAAAAAAAAAGTACCTCCTATTTTGAAAAGAAAAAAAAATGATTATTACGTAGTCTAATTTCTTGACAATACAAATCATCTCTTTAAAAGAACTTGCTATGAGTTTTCGCTGACATAATGTGGTCATATATATTACTACAAAAAAATAAGTACTAATGCCAGCGCTCATTTGTCGGTGTTTATATTAAAATGCAACGCTTATTATTATGTTGACACCATTTTTTCCGGCGCATCTTGTACAAGCGTCGGGAAAAGTAGTGTGAGCATAAGTATTTTTTCTTGTAGTGCATATAACAAAATTTCTAGTTATACATTCCTAACGTTGTTTTCAACTTTTTTTTTTTTCAAGTAAACTTCAATCTTTCATTTAGGAAAGCTTTGTTTTCATTTAAGCCTCTTGATACACACAAGATGCTTAATTTTTAAGTAATTCTGAACTTGTACTAGCTCCAATTTTTATTCAATGGCCATCTAATAAATCACGGAAAACACCAACATCATATATGTTTGAAACTATATATATTTTTTTTTGCTAATTAGAAAGTATTAGAACCATATAATGAAGTATTCAAACCATTATTTTACTCATCACATGACATGTCCAAAGTTTTCCACTTGTCAATTGTCATGATATCCTAGCTAGAGTAGCTATTCCACGTACTCCCTCTTTATATCTGGATGGATTCCTCGTTCAAAATAGAAGTCAATGGGATTCCTAAAATATAAAATTAAGATTATTAGAGAAATATTGATATGATAGGAAATGATTTTCTCGTTATTCAATGGGAACGAGTTTGTCAATTATACATCACAGTAACATAGTTCAAATTTTGTCTTTTCCTTATTTGTTTATATACCTAATATATACACGTATCCTTCCTTGTAGCCTTTTTTTCTATTTAATTAGAATATATATATATATTAAAAGTACATATATACACCTTGAGATATGAATCCACATACACAAATAGAGGAACGTGATTATACTATAAGTTTTTACAACAAACCATGGAGAGAGTTAATTATATTGAGGTTCAAGAAAAATGAATAAATGAGGAAACATATAAAAGGAGATCGCAGCATCCGAAAACTAATAGGGAAAAGAGAGTGCAGTGGCTGGGCATGATGTCATTGACTTGAATGGAAAGGGAAGACAATAAATAAATAAATAAAATCAATATTGAAGAGTAAGGAAGAATGTTGAAAGATCTACATATAAATACTTTTTATTCGACATAATATTATAGAAAGTTTTTTGTTTTATTTCTCTTTAAGGAAGATATTATTAAATAGTTTTGCGATGAATACATAAGCTGTTGAGATCACTGTTTGTGTTAAACTAATCAAATACAAATATGATTTATTACCAATTTACAGTTGTCTTTTTTAGACGATGTATAAAATTTTGCAACCAAGGCAATCGGCAATGGCTTAATTCGGTTACATTGGTCATGGAATTACTTTTAAATATACAGCGTTACTGGAAACCATATTGTTTTGTTGCAACTACTTGATTTGTGAATGCTACATTAGAAAAGCCAACCCACATATCTGACCAATCACCCGATCAACACTAAGTTAGGAGTAAGGCTCTTCCAACCCAAGGGGATAACATTCTAACAACAATAAATCACACTTTGTTAATATTCTTTAGGGTGTTTCTTGTTTTTAAAAGTGAAATTGTTTATATGTTTTAGGAGTGTTTATGTTTAGCGTGTTTGTTAATGTTTTTTTGTTTTAACAAGAGAAAACAAAAGTTTTATCAAATAAAACCTAAATTACTATCTACTAGATTTCTATTTTTACTAGAGTGCCTAATTACATGCTTTTGTCTCCTTAAATGTGTGCGTAATTATTTTGTGCTTTCAATTGAAAATTACTCAATCTGAGGCAATAAAAAGGCACATATCCTGAGTAAATGATGTCATCCATTAATCAATCAACTAATTAAGTAGACTAAAACATACCTCCAAAAATTGTTGTTGTCAATGTATAACGTTGTAGAGCATGGTTAAGTTTCCAATTCTGAAGATATACTTCCGGTGAAACCATTATTGTACAAACCTAAAATATTGGCAGTTGTTGCCTTGAACAAAGTAGATGGAATAGTACCTATAAAATAATTGCCATTGAGAAACAAATGTTAAAATTTCTAAGTGAACTAAAGAATTAGATAAATATCAAATATCAAATTCGTTTATCACAAAAGGCTAAAAGAACACTAAAAAACCTTCAAATTCGTTATAGCCAAAGGTATAACTTGGCAAGCAATGATTTAGTTTTCAATTTTCGAAATACTCTTCCTTTGAAATTATTACCATACAATGATAAATATTGTAATTGTTTGCACTTCAACAAAGTGGATGAGAATTGACCATAAAACTAATTGTAAGACACACAAGCTTTGTAAGTTTGTAAGATGATTTAACATATCTTCGGAAGTCCACCAGATGCTTATTATAGTAAAGAACTATGACTTGCAATGATGACATTGCTGGAAATAATGGAGGGCATGGGACCAGAAAGCATGTTATTTTTTAGATAAATTTCTAACAAGGTGGATATGTTAAAGATGGAGGAAGATATAGAGCCAAAAGCTTGTTATATCCAAGAATTAATATTTCCAATTGAAGATATTTAGATAGAGATGGTGGAATGCCTCCTGTAAAATGTTACTCTGCGTTTAAAGACAAATTTTGAATTTTGATAATAGCACCATCCCAATATGGGATTTCACTGTTGAAGTTATTGAATCCAAAGGGATAAGTGTTGCAGCGGTAAAGATAAGCATGTACAAGTGAATAGATTTCTAATAAACCCACCAAAACTTCAAAAGTAAGAGCTAATTAATAATAAAGGAAGCCACTCCGTCCACTATTCATGTTTACAAAACCAGTTGCGCACCCTTGTCGGTTGAGCCTCTATTTTACCACTACCAGTCAAGCTATTTATTTGAACAATATTGTCAATTTTCTATTAAACGTGAATCATAGATGTGATATTTTGTAATCTTAGATTTAACCACAAAGAAGAGGAGAACAAGAAAAAGAAAAAAAAAAGAATTAAAACTAAAACGTATATTAATTTATATTTGCAATCGTCTTGCATCACACAAAATGGACATGAAAGAACAATGATGAGATGCGTTGGTTGTTGTCTATATGCAAACTTTATAGAAGCAATATCGAATGGGCTTAAGCCGCATAACTTGGTTAAGTGGGTGTGGATTAAGGAAGCACATGACCATCTGGGTCACAACTGCATGCTAATATATATATATTATAAAATTGTGTAACCCCAACAAATTATTAGTCAATGAGCCCTACTATGTCTTTAATTTCTTGTCGTATTTTTTTTTTAAATTTTTTATTACACTATTGTCTTATGATTACATATATGTAGGTAATTAAATTATAAATTGGGAGTTCTAATCAAAGTTTTCATATCAAACTGGGAAGGAGTTCTAATCAAGTGTCGGGTCACAACGGACCCGTCCCCCTGTTCATTCATTCTCTCTGTCTTGTGATCTCCTTAACCATTCACCATTTGGATTTGCATTGTCCTCTCTTTGCTTCTCACTTCCCCATCCTCTCTGCTTACGACTTTTGTTCTCTTACCGTTTGTCTTCCCTCACTCTGCCCATCCTCTCCTCCATCACTCATTTTGTTAAAGGATAGGGAAAGCACATATATATAAACAAATCTTGTTTTGTTATTTAATTCTCTTTTCAGGTAATATGCTCTGAGATCAATTGTTCGAGAAAAAACAAAATAGTATACTTTAGTCTTTTGTTATTCTTATTTATAAGCGTTACTGAAGTCATGGTTTTCGCGTACCTGCAAGCAGCCACATTTAAAAAGCCCAACCAACATACCCACGCCCACAGGGGGATCCATTTACACCCTGTAACAATAGACAATCTAGATAACTATCCACGTCGAATTTTCTATTTTCTCATACTTCTTTAAATCCTTTAGTTTCCTAGTATGGTCATGACAAATTATTTTGTACTTTTTAATTGAAAAGGTACCCACACCTCTAAGGGATAGAAAGGCACATATCCTAGGCATGATGTGGTTCCATATAATCAACAAAACTAAACAAGATTAAACATATATACCCCTCCAAAAGTTGTTATACGAAATGTATAATTCCTGGGGCATTAGTTAAGTTCTCCCGATTTTCGGAGATATCTTTCCTCGTAAATGATAAAATGTTACCATTAGAAACAAGTATAAGTTTGTTTATCTACGAAAAGTTAAAAGAACACTAACAAACCTCCAAATTTGTTATAGCTAAGGTATAAATTGGTAGAGAATAGGGTTAAGGTTTCCAATCTTCGAAGGTGCTCTTCCTGTGAGACTATTACCTACACCATAAAGATAGCCAATTGTTGTCACTTAAACAAAGTGCATGTTTTGGTTCCTAATCTCAAACTTTTGTTCGTTAAGTTGTTACCATTTTTCCCTTCGTCAAACGCACCTTCTGATTTAAGACATTGAAGTTTTCCTCTTCCGACACACACTAGCAAACGTTCTTGTGTTAACAATCTTCTTTTTTGCAAGTGCATTGATGTTAGTGCCCGACTAGGAAACTGTTCTAACATGATCATGCTATTATCTCAAAATATTATTTCTAAAAAGTACTCCATATCTATTTTGCTTAAAAAAAAAGTTACCTCCTATTTTTTAAAAGACAAAAAACAAAATTATTAGTAGTCTAATTTCTTGAAAACTACCAATAATCTCTTTATAAAAACTTGTACAACATCTCTCACTCTAATAAGACAGTGAAAGTTTCATTCACATAATATGTTGGTCATCATATATATTTCTAGTTATAACTTTCTAGCATGTTTCAATCCTTTTTGTATCTTTCATTCAAGAAGTGTTGTTTTAATCTAAGCCTCTTGATACACCACAAAATGCTTAGATTTTTAGTAATTTTGAACATTGTACTAGCTCCAATTTTTATCAATGGCCATCTAATAATCACAAAAAACCACCAAGATCAAGTATGTTTGAAATAAAGCAATCTCTCTCTTTTTTTTTTCTTTTTTTTTTGCTATTAGAAAGGTAAGGATCCGACTTCCATGTTGTAAAAATTTTAACAGCATCATTTCCTGTTAAAATAATGAACGGCTAAGATTTAACTTGGCTTAACAAACATTTGTCAACTCCGCCGTCTTTGTCAGTTTTTGCAAGGAGTCCTGGCTTTCTCAAAAAACTAAAGCTTGATACTATCTTAACCCTTCCTCTATTTCTTGTTGTTTTTTTTTTTTAGATTTCATTTCTATTTTGCTCTAGTCTAATCTAATTTTCTATTTTGCAGTAGGTTTCTTGTTTTCTTTGTTCTTTCTTCTATTCTCTCCACATTATGGATCAATGCAGGGAAATTGAGGTCCCTTACAGGGAAAGTCTTGGTGGCCTCTTTAATTAAGAACAATACCTCCCTCTGAAGAATTTCTTTGAATATAGGCTTGAGAGTTGGAGGGCGTCTTGGCAATTGGAATTACACCAATTTGACTTAGGTGGAGTCCTACTCAATTGCAGGGACTCAGCCCAGATCAGAATCCTCTCTTGTATGGGATCCGTTGCATAGTTTTATGGGCAAAGCTTTCTTCTCTATCAAACTCAAACTTTTGAGAACAATTTGACCGGTTGGAGGATTTGGGCGAGTATGATGTTGCAAGATTATTTTTGTGAGTGTTTATATTAGTGCGCTCTGTTTGGTTGCCAAGAAAACATGCAAGAAGGAAACAAAATTCCTGGTTTGGTTTCTTTCTTTGGAAGGAAATTGGGAACCAGAATTCATTTAAGCAAAATTAAAGATTCGAATAATCTTTTCCTAATTTCCTCGCACAAAAATGGAATTTTAGCATTCTCCGTTCTCTAGTTCCCGAATCAAGTCTTTGTTGGGTCTTTCTGATCCAAATTTTGTGTTAGTGACAGTTGAATAAGATCCATCATGACAAAATTTCAGGAGACGAAGGAGGATTTTAGGAGATCTCTTCCGTTGAATCTAGTGTTGGGACTAACTACATTGTTCCTTGGCTTGTGGCGGCTATGATGGTTTTTCTTTTTGCTGCTACACTTGTGCTCATGGTAGGGAAGAGGTACATTGGGCTGCAACTCCAATTTACACATCAGAGAAAAGGCAAATGATAACCATGGACCGGCGTATTGGCCTTGAAAAGAGACGACGTTTAATAGCTTCAGACATTTTGGTTAGATCCACAAGACGTCGTATGGCTTAGATAGGCAAGTTAAATATTGAGCCGTCCATTATTTGACCAGGGATATGGTGGTTAAAATTTTTACAACAAGAGTCGCCTAAAAGCTTTTTGTTTCCTGTCTATTGAGGCAATTATTGTACTTTGAATTGAAAGTACCCAATACCAAGGCAATAAACATATCCTCTATTCATGGATGTCATCCATATAATTAATCAACTAAATCATGATTAAGTATACCTCTAAAGTTGATTGTAACCAAGGTGTAACTTTGTGAGCATGGTCAAAAGCTTTTGTGAACATACCTTCAAAGTGTGTCAGGTTTAACTCGTGGTGAGCATGGTTAAGTTTTCAATTTCTAGAGGTATCATTCCCGTGATGTATATGTGACAACCATTAAAGATTTGTAGTAGTTTGCACTTGAACAAAGTAGATGGAATAGGTCTTTGTAAAATAGTTACTAATTTAGAAAACAAATATTAAAATTTTGCTAAGTGACTAAAGGACCTAAAAATGCTCAACATACCTCCAAATGTGCTCTTGTTAGGAGTACCAATTTTGTGAACATCTTTAAGTTTTCAATTTTGGCGACTATTCCTATGAATCTAATGAGCCAAACGATTGTTTGCACTTAAGTGTTAGTTGTAGTAAGGGATGACACACGACGACGAACAAGAGAGTTGATATAAAATTAAAAGATATTTGGGATTTGGAAAATAGTAATCTTCTCTATCT
>FXXK01002409.1:0-12563 GCA_900184695.1 Betula pendula | reverse complement strand
CCTCCTATTTTTTTTTTTTAAATTTTTTTTATTAATATTTTAATATTTAAGCTTTTTTATTTTAATTTTTATTAAGACGTAATTAACACTGACACGTGGAGTTCCGTTAAATATTTGGACGGAAGATTGACGAAGGTATCTCTGTCTTTCGCCAAAATGAAAGTACCATATATAATACAAAGTAAAACTAAAGTGGCTAAAAATAAAGTCTTTAAACCACAGAAGATTGTAACGAATTTACCCCTATTAATTATTACATTTAAATGTTACATCGATTTAATTTAATTAAAATCAATAATATAAGTGAGATATAAACAAAAATATGTAAACCTGATTTTAATTAAATGATATTAAAATCTTTTCATTATAGAAATAACTGCAATCAGAATAAAAGAGTGATTTATTTACGTATTTATGAGTTGATCACGTCATACAATTAATTTTGGCTGACTGCCAGATGATGAAAATAGCACCGAATCAAAAATACAATCATCATTATGGAAATGCTGCCATTTGACCGCTCAGTGCTCGGAAATTTGAAGGTCAAAGTTTAGCGTAGGAAAAGATAATTTCTCCTTAAAACAAAAAGGTCATGGAAAATTGTAAAATTTTTCATTTTCTTGTCTTTATCGTTGTGAGTGGAGAGGAAGCATAAATTTTATTACTTACTGCCAGATGATGAAAATAGCACTCAAGAAAAACAACCACCATTGATTTATAGAATGAAAGATTTGGGTCAAATATGCCATACTTTTTACTTCAATTCAAGAAGATAGTAATTTTAAAAGGTTGCAATATTTTATTTACTTCAATTCATATCATTTAATAACTTAATTGAGATCCAAATGAAAATTGCATAATTAGACATGCAATGTTCCTGGAATTATTTCAATATTTTAAACTTCAAATTTATGCAATCTTTTTGATAATAATTATGAAAACACATTTCGTGTTGCTTATAATTACCACTCCATTAAGCGCCACCACATTTGACAACGGTCACCCACAAGTACATGAGTAAAATGATCATCATCTTCATCATTTTTTCAGAATTTATGTTTGCTTACATCCATAGTGATCCACCAAGCTCACAGTCATAGAATGCACGCTGCCCCCAAAAAAAAAAAAGAGTAGGAAAATTGAAGCAATCAGTATTGCAAGAAAGTAGAGGAGGTGGGAATAGAAAGAAGAAAAAAAAAAAATCCACTTGTCACCGTACGACAGTGCACCTAAATTTCTTTCCTTTATCTCCACAATCATCAAGATATTCAATTTTTCTCCATTAAGGGTTTAGGCAGAGATAGAGAAAGAAAGTGCTTCAAGTAATTACATATAATAATCCAATTATCTCCCACTTCCAGCGCTCAAGGTACAAGAGGGATTTGGGTGGATATCTCATACTCTTATTTTTCACCCACACCTACATTGAATAGAAAAAGAAAAAAAAAAAAATCCAACTTGTCCCGTACGACAGTGCACCTAAATTTTCTTTCCTTTATCTCCACAATCATCAAGATACCAAATTTCTCCATAAAGAGTTTAGGCAGAGATAGAGAAAGAAAGTGCTTCAAGTAATTACATATAATAATCCAATTATCTCCCACTTCCAGGCTCCAAGGTTCAAGAGAGAATTCGGTGTGATATGTCACATCCTTTTTTTTTTTTTTTTAATAATTGATAAGAAAAATGTTACAGGAAAAGATCTTTATCACTCTTGATCTAAAAGGAAGAAATAGTGAAAAATCCTAAATAAAAATAACAAAAAAATTGAAAAAATGGATGGACTCCCCAACAACATACCTAACACGAAAACAACAGTGCGAAATCACACACAAACAGTAAGCAATGGGACAAACCTTAATATCTCATACCTTAATATTATAGTGTCTTTATTTTTATGACTTATTTATTTTTCTTTTGTAGGTTATTTTGATTCTTTAAATCACTTTGAATTTTCTTTGGTTTTACACTTGTGCTTCATCTTTTAAAAATTGAACTTTTTGAGCGTTGTTTTGGGTTCTTGGGCTCATGGACTGGGATTGAGCCTATAAAGAAGATTCATAATGAATTTGAAAGCGCATGGATCATATTGCCAATTAAGGCTGTAATCGAGCCTAGTCGAGTCGAGCTGAGCTTTTGAATTTCAAGACTGATTCATTTATGAGGATACATATTCGAGTCGAGCTCAAGCTCGAGCCGAATTATGAAATGTGTATTCAAGTTCGGCTCTTTAGAAGCTCAAGGCGAACTCAAGCCCATTGATAATGCCATTCGAGCCAAGTCGAGTACTTGATCGAGCTCGAGTTAGGCTATTAAATTTTTTAATGTATGATCTGAGCGAAGTTCAAGTCCGAGTTTATGAACAATCTCTATATATTTTTCTAAAATATAAATATACAATATGTAACTATATAAGGCATGTTATACAATATAGTGTATAACTATAGTCTATAGGTAACAAATTAACATAATATTATTATATATAACAATAGAGTAGAAACTATATTATATGTATAATGTGAGTAAATAGTAAGTCTAGTATACTATATATAACTAATTAACTATAGTATATGTATAGTATATAACTATTGTTAACCATGTACGATGTGTCATATTTACAGTTATATAATTATATATTAACTATTCAATATAGTTATATTGTTATATACTAACTATATATTAATAACTTAATATGTTAGGTTATGAACTAACTATTTAGTATGTTAATAATATATATCTACACACACACTGATACATACATTCATATTAATACTACTATATATCAAAGTACTATAATTAAATATGAAGTGACTTTTATACTATAGTTAATTATTTAACTATACTTACATAGTTAGTTAGTTTCTTAAGTTAATTAGTATATATTAAGGTTAGTGTTTAATCATTGAGTCTATTTAAGTGAATTATTGTACTCCAACAAAGACATAGAATTGATGAATAATTAAACAAATTTTGTTTAAGGTGTGACTCCTTTCAATGATAAGACTACACCAAATTTTGCTTCTCTTTAAATTGTGTGATTCAATTTCTTTTATATTTATAAAATAGTTCTTCTTCTAAATTCCTTTTGTCCGGCATCACTTCTCCAATTAGTAAGATCGAGTCTAGTACTAGATATTTTTAAGAGGAGATAAAGTGAAGAGTTTTATCTGTTAATCAGTGGCATTTGATCTGAAATTACCTCTAATAAAATTAAAGCTTCATATTTATTTCTCCTCTTTTCTCTCTTAGGTCACCATAAAAAGAAATATTGCATCTAACCCGCCGTGCTCGGCGGTGTAGACATTTCCAAGTCAATGTCAATGGTGATGTCCGATCTTTCAAGGACATTAAGAAAATTGGTGTGAGAATATTTTTTAATATTATACTGGATATTTGTCAAGATTGTCATGACAAATTCCACGCATTTCTTGGCTTTCTCCTTTGAAAGGTCTGAGTGATCCTCGATATTACTAATTAATTAAAAAAACTTGGACACTTGACAGCAACAGCCGTCACTTCTTCGGTGAATATAAATGATATGCAATAGTCCCTTGTGGCATAACATTTACCCTCTATTTCTAGTAAAGATTAACATAGTACATCATCGTCATTATTATCATTATTAAAATAGATAATATTTATTATTATTTTTGAAAAGTGCACTATTGATAATAGTATTAAATATAAAAGAGCTATGTTTTTTTTTCTTTTTTTTTTTCTTTTTTCTTATCTTTCATTCACAACCTTTGACTTTTATTTTGGCATAGGAAAAACACACAATAAGCACCAACCGAAAGATTCTTAGATAATCATAAATAAATAAATGCTTAGATAAAAGAAACAACCAAGGCAAAGGCAAAGGTCGGTATAAAGGAGCCTAAGCAGGACATATCTTATTTGATAATTGATGAAGGCGCTTTATGCCTACCAATAAAGAAAGAAAAAGGCCAAAAAAAAAAAAGTGATCATATCAAAAAGGAAGGAATATTACAAAGTAATTTTATGAACATTGCCTTGGAAAAGAGAGATACAACAATCAAGAAAGAGAGAGCCCTTTCCATGCAACCACCTAAAGGAAAAAAAGAAGGAAATAATTTTTTTTTTTTTTAAAAAAATAAATCATAAAAGAACGGAAGGAGTGCAGAAATTTCATAGCATTGCTTTAGAAAAAAAGAGATAACAATCAACCTATCTTCCACCGTTAAATTCTCGATTAATAAAGTGTTAAAGCATTCTCATCCTCGTTCCGCTATATGTTACTTTATATTTTGGGAAGATAAAATCACTTTTTTTCTTTAATTTTTACTTTTTCTAAGTACCTACATCCGGCTCTCTAAACTAAAACTAGAGATCTACTTTCACTTTTTCATCTAAATATAATTTTTTAGAATTTTTTATTCTTTCTTCAGCATCTATATATTTGAAAATTTGTATTTTCCTAGTGGTCATATTTTTTCAATTTGTCTGTTTTCTTGCAGCTTTTTGATCTGAATTTTTTAATTTTTTGACAATGCCTATCACTAAAATTCCTATAAAATGAAATATTAAGCAACGTCAAATTGCATTCTCTAGGGCCAAGCTGCAGTTTTATGGTGGACAACAATGTTTGATTAAAGTTAAATTTTTTTTATTCTCAAAATAAGGGATGAAAGAGAAGAAAAGAAAAAAGGAGTCCTACTTCCCCGCATGAAACCCCTACGTGAACAATGAAAAGAGAAGGAAGAAAAAAAAAGGAAAAAAATGAAAAAAAAGAAAATTGGGAAAGCAAAATTGGAAGATAAATTAATATTTTATTAATTTAAAGAGGAGTAGAAAGTGAACAGACTCCCTACTAGTATGAGAAGCCATTTCATGCTCCTCACTTTTTTCTTCAAAGTGAGGAGCCGGATGAGAAGTACAAATAGGTTTAAATAAATTTTGGCTCTCCTATTTTAAAGAGCCAAATGACAATGCCTTTAGTGGATGTAAAAGTGTTGAGTAGATAAATGAGTTTATATTATTTTTTTTAGAGAAAGGAGCAAAGGTCTCTCTCATAATATAATTTTTTTTTTTTACTTTCTTCACAGTTCCTTCTAATCTTTTCTTTTTTGGAAGTTCACATTGCTTTAAGAGAAAAAAAAAAAAAAGAAGAAAAGAAAAAAAGAAAAAGAAAAAGAAAAGAGGAGATAACAATCACCGACATTACACCATTAAATTCCTCAATAATTAAATGTGTTAGTGGACTTAAAAGTCTTGATAGAGAGCATTATATTTAATTTGAGAGAAAGAAAAACAAAGTTCTCTTTCGTAATAATTAAAGGGAAATTAACGTGTTTTTTCTCTTTATAATATATTTTCTAAAGTAAGATCTTTTTTACTTTTTTAATTGTTCCTTCTAAATCTACCTATTTTCCAATTCACATTGCTTTAGAAAAAAAATATAACAACTCACCTACCTTCCACCGTTAATCTCGATTAATAAATGTGTAGTGGACGTAAAAGTGCTTGAGCTAGATAAATGAGTTATATTATTTATTGAGAGAAAGAAGAACAGAGCGTCTTCTCTTTATAATATAAATTTTTAAGTGACAGATTTTTTTACTTTCTTCACAGTTCCTTCTAAATCTTTTCTTTTTGGAAGTTCACATCATTTTTCCAAGTCACATTGCTTTTAGAGACAAATTAAAAAAAAAAAAAAACAAGAGGGATATAACAATCACCGACCTTACACTGTTAATCTTCAAATTAATAAGTCTTAATAGATAGAAGTTTATATTATTTTATTTGAGAGAAAGAAGAACCAAAAGTCCCTCTCTTTGATAAATATATAAATTTTTTAAGTGACAAAGAAATCTTTTTTACTTCTCACAATTCCTTCTAAAATCTTTTCCTTTTTGGAAGTGTTCACATCGATCCCCCCCCCCTATTTTCCAAGTTCACATTGCTTAGAGAAAAAAAAAAAAAAGAAAGCAAAGAAAGAGAGAGATAACAATACTACCAACCTAAATCCTTGATTAAATAATGTGTTAGTGGACGTAAAAGTCTTGATAGATACGATATTATTTAATTTGGAGAGAAGAACGACCAAAGTTCTTCTCGTAATAATGTAAGGGAAATTAACGTGTTTTTTTCTCTTTATAATATTAGCTTTTAAATTGGGACAAAGATCGTTTTACTTTTTTAATCTGTTCCTTCTAAATCTCCTTTTTCCAAGTTCACATCTTTAGAAAATATATATATAACAATACCAACCTATCCACCGTTAAATCCTCGATTAATAAAATGTTAATAGTATTAAGCAGTAGCTTTCCCTTTAAACTCTTTCCAAATTAATGTAAGGGAATTAAATTACTTTTTGCTTCCCTATTGTAAATAAAACTTCACAAGCGCAGCTTCCCTTATCATTTTCCTATATCATTTAAATATTTTTTTAAATTAAATGTAAGAAAAAGAGAAAGGAAGAAAACCATTTAAATATTGTTTTAAACAACATGGTGAGGAAAGAGAGATGTGGAAAAAAAATATTTATATTAAATTTATGTTAAGAGAAACCATTTTTGGTTCCTCTTAGATGAAGGAGAACAATTTTTGGGTTCCCCTTAGTATGTTCATATAGTTATAGGGGAAAACTAAGGGAAGCTGCCTGTAGCATATTTTTTTATAGTTTTTCCTACACTAGGAGAAGGAAATAGGTTTAAGCGGAAGCTGTTGCTAGTGCTCTTAATAGACATGAAAGTCTTCTGATAAATAGATAAATGGACAAGATTTTTTTTAAATTAGGTTGGAGGAAGTTTTCTTGTAACCCTGTCAATAAAAATGCATTGTCCCCGTTTACATGTTGAGAAGCACATGCTTTTTTTAATTACTTAGGACATAGTTGGAAAGAAGGACATGCTATTTTTTATAAAACTTTCTTCAAACTTTGGTCTTTGCAATTAAAAAAAAGCACTATGCTTCTCCACATGCGGGCAATCAAGATCTGCTCCATTTATTTGAAACGGGAGAGGAGCTGGTTCACGCTAGCATTCTTTTAAAAAAGAATCTAAGGCTTACACTCGCCACGTAATAAGCAACTGGTAACAGCCTAAGAAAAAGAAAAAACAAACATAACATTAACTTAATGTCAGATTAGGGCGAATAGACTTTCTGTGCAAACTCTTTACGGAAGAAGCTCAAGAGTCATTAGTTGACGTTCATTTACAGGCACTTCATATAACCAAAAGTATCAATGTTGGAAGCGCACAACGTTACATATGATGTCCTTCACGATGAAAACCTCTGTTCGCATAAACGGTTAAAGCTGTTACGTGATTTGCCTCAATGAATATACTCATTCCATAACAAAAAAAAAAAAACTGGGTGTGTTTTTGATAACATAGTCATCTATTCAGCATGAAGATTGATTGGCACATAATTTTGGACAGAAAAAGGGTGTTTATTTTGGCATGCTACTCAGTGAGTGTATGACTTGCCTTTCACAAGTCATGGTGCCCCATGCTTTTATGCCATTGTCAATCTTTAAAACATTTTGTCTCACGTAGCCTTTTGACTTCTTGCTCTTATTTTGGTCTCCATCCGAAATGAGATAATTCATTGAGAATTATTATGTCCGTTCAACATGGCCAACCTTGCATTAGAATAAATGTTTGTTTGGTTGTTCATTCGTTATGAAGAGATAAAGAAGTGAGACTAAAGAGCTTGTATGGCTGAAATCGGTTTCTGTTTTTTTTTTTAAAATTATTTTTTAGACACAAAAATAAAAATGATTTTCTATTATTTTTTTTGTTAAAAAGTGTTTGAAAATTGTTTCAAAAATAGTTTTTAAAATTATAAACTAATATGAATCTTCGTTTTGGACAACTGTTCTAAAAACATTTTCTCTTCTTACACACTCAATTTATTAGAAATTCTATAAAAACTCAATTTCACCAATACCCAAAATAAGCTAGAATCTAAGACCCAAAACCGAATGAAATCGTGAGTTTACTATAATCATATATAATACTATTATATATATATTATAATATAATATATATATATATTATGAAATGGAACCCACGCAAGAAACATATAAGAGAAAAGAGAAATTGCCTATGGAAGTGAAGCACAATGTCTGTATATAAACAAAGTTACTCCGGAAACATACTCGACTTAGCATCGATTAAGCTCGGCTCATAAACTTGAACTCGATTATTAATTAAAACAGATTGCTCATGAACTCAAAAATAGGCTAGATTATTAATCGATGCATACTCGTTTAAACTCAAGTTCTGACTAAGTTTAACATTTGTAAACAAAGCTCAATATAAAGCTTCAACTTGTTATGTGTTATATATGATGAGTATATTAAGTATTTATCGTTATATGTTATAAGTATATTCAATAATGCCAATAATGTTATAATTTAAAATATATTTAAAAATGTATGCTTTGTGTTATGATTTATACTTAATTGCTATAATGCTAATACGTATAATTTATAAGTATATTATAATCATTTGATGATATGTATATAAATTTATTATTGTAGATGGTCGGTTTCATAGCAGTGACTCCGGGCCACCTTCCAGGGAGGAGCTTCCGCCATGCACAAGGAGAGAAAGCCATTAGGTGAGACCCGCTGGCGCTTGCAGTGGGCCCCTCCGAATGGTAAAGTCAGCTTGGAAGAGGAGAGGAGAAGGAGAAATAGATGTGTGTGAAGTAATACCTTACCGTATATATCATAACAACCCACGAGCCCTTTGGTAATTCTATAACACCACAGCCCTTTGGTATATCTATCAACTACCCACAGCTTTTGGTATCTATAACACCCACAGGCCCTTGTGGTATTCTATAAACACCCACAGCCTTTTGGTATATCTATTGGTCTGTGGGCTGGCGACATGGGCTTTAGGGTAATCTTGAGCCCTACAGGCAGTCCCCAATTCCCTTGGGATGTTTAGTAAATCTAATCCATAGGAATTTATATGTGTGTGCTTTGGGACCGTAGATGGGCCGTTTCCTTGGAAGTTTTTGTCTTGAGCCCTACAGGGTCCCCCAATTCCCTTGGATGATTAGTAAATCCTCCATGCGGGAATTTTTATGTGGTGTGCCTGAGTCGTAGATGGGCCTTGCTTGGAGTTTCTGAGCTGGGCCCTACAGGGGAGATTCCCCTCAATTCCCTTGGATGGATTGAGTACAATCTATCCATGGGAATTTGGAAATTGTTCTGTGCTGTCCACATGGAGACGCATGTGGGTGACTTGTTTATTCGATCCTGGGTGGGTCGAGATGCGTGGCATCGGCGACCGCGCAATAAAAGATGCGACCATTTAATAACGAGCATGCGTGAATTCCTGCATTGTTGGTCTCTAAAAATATGACTTGGTTGTGAGGTCTTATACGATCATGGCGATGGAGTCCATGTGTGAGTACTCGGGGGCAACATGTCCGGAGCTACCGATCCTCAGAGGGAATTACCGAGCGATCGGCATAGAGCAATGGTCATTAAGATGCCTCAGAGGGAGAGGACTTATTACGGCCGTGGCGGATGCGGAGTCCATGATATGAGCGCTCGGGAGTGCTGAATTCGGTTCGATCCTCGGAGGCGAACTTACCGAGGATCGGAGGCCGTAGGGAGCAAGTACTTAAGATGCACTCATAGGGAGAGGACTTATAACGGGGCCGTTGGGGCGATGGATGTCCATGCTGTGGCACTCGGGGAGGGTGATTACGAGTCGATCCTCCGGGGCCAGAATTACCGAGGGATCGGGCCAGAGCAAGGTTCTTAAGATGCCCTCAGGAGGGGGAGGGAGGCTTTATACGGCCGTGGGCGATGGAGTCCATGTCGTGTCACTCGACGTGACATTACACGAGTCGATCTCGACAGATTACCGGAGCGCATCGGCCTAAGGAGCAAGGTTTCATAAGATGGCCTCAGAGGAGAGGGCTTATACCGCCTTGGGATGTCGTTAACATAGTCTGGGGCAAGGTCTTAAGATGCCTCGAAGGGGGAGGTTATACCGCCTTGAGGTCGTAAACAGCCTGTCGGTAGATATCAGGAGGTGCCTTTTATGGTACTTGGAGGTGGACCTTCAAATGATGGAGTACGTCCAATGACATTCGTACATGCCCTCCGGGATGTGGAGTTGTCCTTCGAATTGGGGAATGCCTGCAAAAACATATACTTTTGCATTTTTGCGAGGATGATTATATAAACTGTTACCTCGGCTTCATTGATAGCAATAAAGGGCGTCAGAGATTCTTGCTACTTCACAGAAACTTTCAGGAGTATGTAAATATTAAGGATATTTGCGTAACATGTATTCAAACTCAAAATAGGTAATACGAGATGGCGATCAATTAGAGCAATCTAGTAATACTTAGTACCAGCTAAAGTGGCGGATCTAAAAGGACTTGTTAAACTAACTAATCAATACACACAACATGTCCAGAAAAGTGGGTAGATATGTAGGATTTTCAATGGAGATGCCTAGTTCAATGCGCATCGCCTTTCATGACGTTCTTTAGAATAAGGCAATAAAAAGTCCCTATCCGCAGTGGTTTGTTGGGACAAGTTAAGTAATTTGAATAACGCGTATGTAAAAATTAGGAGAAGTGCTTACGATTTTTGGAGTTCTTTGAATTTTGGAGAAGCCCGCCAAATTTTGAGATGCTCGTTGAGAATTTGGAGTAGCCTCGGCCTTTTGGAGAAAACCCCTTGGAATTTTTGGAAAAAGCTCGGCTCGACCCTTGGAGAAAGCACTGCGGAATGAATTTTTGAAAAGCCTTCGGCCTCAGCCTTGGAGAAAAGGCCCGGGAGCCCATCGGAATTTTTGGAAAAGCCCTCGGCCTCGGCCCTTGGAGAAAAGCCTCGGGAATGAATTTTTTGGAAAAAGCCCTCGGATTTGTTGGCGGTGTCCTTGGATTTTGGTGGGAGCCCTCGGAATTTTGTGGAAGCCTTCGGAATTTTGGGGGGATCCTCGGATTTTCTGGGGTGGGAGCCCTCGAATTTTGTGGGGTGTCCTCGGATTTTAGGTGGGAGCCTCGGAATTTTGTGGCAAGCCTTCGGAATTTTGGGCGGCGGGTCCTCGGGATTTTCAGGTGGAGCCTCGGAATTTTCGTGGAGCCCTCGAATTTTAAGAGAAACCCTCAGGATTTGTGGGGTGCTCGGATTTCAGGTGGGCCTCGGAATTTTGTTTTGGAATCCTTTCGGAATTTTGGGGGGTCCTCGGATTTTCGGGTGGAGGCCCTCTTGGAATTTTGTGGAAGACTCGAATTTTAGGAGAAACCTCGGGATTTTGTGGGCTGTTTCTCGCGATTTTCGGTGGAGCCCTCGGGCCCTTGAGGAAAAACAGCCCTCGGAAATGTGGAGACCCAACTTTACTTCGTTAGAAAAGGCTACGGCGCAATGTAGGAGAATAGCCACGCTTACAAATTTGAAAATAGTCCATCGACTTTGCTGTAAGAAGAAATACACCACTGCTTCCAAAATGTTGTTTAGCACAGAGGAAATATCCCACTACTTCGTTGCAAGGAGCAATGTCACCATTTCTTTCAAGGAATCAATAGCAGCATCAGCAAAATTCCCATAACACAGTAAAGAAACCGATTAACAGAGTAGAATGGAGTATAATTAACATACTCAAGACAACCCAACAATCAGGAAATCGTAAATTAAGCTATGGTTGTAGATGAAAGATAAAGGATTTAACCCACTGCACATAAACCAGTGCTATGATAAGATGAGGGTTGCACTGTGGACGACGGGTAACAATTGTCACAGGTGCTCAAGCTTTCCGCGACGGGGAGCTGGTCCGGCGGGGATCGGTTGGTCCGGCAGGGATGGGTTGATCCGGGCGGGAGTGTGGGGGTCCGGCGGGGGATCGAGTTGGTCCGCAGGGATGGGTTGACTCCGGCGGGGAGTGGGCTGGTTCGGCGGGGGAGGAGGTTGATCCGGCGGAGCGGGCTGGTCCGGATAGAGGTGGTGGGTCCTGGCAGCACTGCCTCAGATGGTGGTGGACTGCCCGGTGGCAGGTGGGTGGATTTCGGAAGATAGGGAGGAGTCCTCGCCGTCAGCTGCGGAGAAAAGTTTGTTGGAGAAAATGGAGGGGGATCTCTCCGGAGACGCGGCCTGCGCGGAGGACTTAGTTGGGTTTTGCCGGGTGGAACCGATTCGGTGCTCGGTGGCGGGGCTCATGACCAAATGCAGGATGATGGCGAAAGGTCGGAATTGCGACGAGGTCGGAGCGAGAGGTTCTGGGAGCCACAGCCAGGATTCGAACGGCGTGGTTCTCGCGAGAGAGACGCCGAGAGGTGGAGACAAGCGGAGGGTTCACGGTTAGGAGCAGCCGCATGAGGGAGGGAAGGCACGCGAAACTAGTGGATTTTTCAGCGCCGGGAGCAGGGAAAATGAAGCAGCGGAAAGGCCGAGCCGACACCTTGTGGAAGCGCGCTTCGAGTCCTCCAACATAGCTGGACCCATTCGGAAGGCCAGTGGTAATCCTCATATCCTGTCTCTGCGGGTCTCTGGTTCGAATCTCAACACAGCTGACCCATTCGAGAAGCCCGGCGGAGTCCAGTGCAGACGATCTCCTCTCCTT
>FXXK01002407.1:0-29765 GCA_900184695.1 Betula pendula | reverse complement strand
CATTGCGGCCGAGGAGATGCCGTCGGTGCGTGAGGAGCTAACCAGGGCGAAGGAGGAGTTAACCAAGGCGAAGGAGGAGCTGGTCTCTGCGTCCGAGGCGGTTGATGGACTAAGGGTTGAACGAAATAGGGCGGTTGTAGACTTGGGTGTTATGCGTCGCAGACGCAGGTTGACAAAGATGAAGTTTCGATATGTGCGTCGTGTGTGCCGGCAGGCGCGCCAGATTGAGGAGGACCTGGAAGTTCGCCTGCATTCGGCCAAGGAGGAAGCCAAGCACTATCGCAAGCAATTACGTAGGATTCCGCGGGGTAGGGATCTTTGCTGGGCTCATGGGTATCGGTGGGGTTTCTATACGATGCAGAGGTTGGCTTTGGGGACGAGAGGTCGGGTCGACTTGTCTTTGTTGAAATGGGACGAGCAGCAACCTCCGGCACGGGCCATTGCAAGTAGGGACCGGTTATTTAGGGAGGAATGCCCTACAGCGTTCGAGGCTGAATGATGTGTGGTGTGGCTGATGGTCATATTTTTGTAATCTTTGCACCGATGTAATTCAAAAAATGAAATGAAACAGGGGTTCTTTTTGTTGAGCTTGAGAACTTTGTTTGTGTAATTGTGACTGATGCGGTGTGCAGCATGTTTAATTGTTAGGGACGTAAGATGCCTTGGTGGACACGGGGCTTCATGTGGACCATCGAGGAGCCAGCAAAAGGCGAGGTCATCGGATGTCCCGGAAGGAGAGGTTTGACATGGCCTTGGTGGTTAGGTCTTTGGGTTGGGTCCTCGGAGCGAATTACCGAGGAGCCGGCTAAAGGTGGGGTCTTAGGATGCCTCGGATGGTGAGGTCTTACACAGCCGCCGCCAGTAGCGTGCCTAGTCACCGAGGTCTCAAGGATGTCGAAGGAGAGGTCTTCACGGCCTTTGGTGGCTAGGTCTTTGGGTTGGGTCTCCGGAGCGAATTAGAAGGAGCCGGCTAAAGGCGGGTCTTAGGATGCCTCGGTGGGAGGTCTTACACGGGCCGCCGCGCAGTAGCGTGCCTAGTCACCAGGGTCTCAAGATGCCTCGGAAAGGAGAGGTCTTACACCGGCCTTGGTGGTAGGTCTTTGGGTTGGGTCCTCGGAGCGAATTACCGAGGAGCCGGCTAAAGGCGGGGTCTTAGGATGCCTCGACGGTGAGGTCTTACACGGCCGCGGCCAGTACGTGCTAGTCACCGGTCGTCCAAGATCCTTGGGAAGGGGAGAGGTCTTACACGGCCTCGGTGACTAAGGCCGGTGGGTGAACTGGGTTGGCCTGTGTATATTATTGGTGAGGCTTGCCTGCGTGCGTTGTGAGACATATGTTTGAAAGAAAATAATTCATTGATAGTATGATTGAAAACAGCGAGATAAGGTTCATTGTAGAGGAATGAACATAAGCAAACAACAGACAGAAATAAAAACAACAATTTTGAAAAGAGAATAAAAAGAAACTCTAGAGAATTACTGGAAGAAGCGCCGAAGGTGCTCGGCGTTCCAGGGATGTGGGAGGCGTTTGCCATCGGTTGTCATTAGGTGATAGACTCCCGGCCGATGACAATCAACAACCTGATATGGACCTTCCCAGTTTGGTGCGAGCTTCCCGTCGGCCGGGTTCTTGATTAACACCTTTTTCAGGACTAGGTCCCCAATGCTAAAGGCCCGGCTTTTCACGTGCTTGTTAAAGTACTTTTCCTGCCGCCGCTGGTACGCTGCTGCGTGCACCGCGGCCGCGGCCCGTCTTTCGTCAATGAGGTCGAGGCTTTCGCGTAAGCTTTTGTCGTTTTCCTCGATGTCAAGATTTGCCACCCTGTGGGAGAGGATGCCGATTTCAACAGGTATGACGGCCTCGCAGCCAAAGGCGAGCGCAAACGGCGTTTCGCCGGTTGGAGTGCGAGTGGTAGTCCTGTAAGCCCAAAGGACGCCGGGGAGTTCGTCCGGCCAAGATCCCTTGTGGGAATCCAGTTTCTTCTCAATCATCTTGAAGATTGTCTTGTTAGTCGCTTCGACCTGTCCGTTGGCCTGAGGGTGGGCCGGGGAAGAATAGTGATTGTTGATTTTCCATTCGGCACACCACTTCCTGAATGCATCGCAATCGAATTGTTTTCCATTGTCGGTGATGATGACACGGGGAACACCAAACCAGCATACTATCGAACACCAGAGGAACTTTTCAATTGCTTTCTCAGTAATGGAAACCAGTGGTTGGGCCTCGACCCATTTGGTAAAGTAATCGACGGCCACGATCGTGAATTTGACCCCACCTTTTCCCTTGGGAAGGGGGCCGACTATATCAACGCCCCACTGAGCAAAGGGCCAAGGGGCAGACAGTGAAGTAAGCTCTTGAGGAGGCTGGTGGGGAATGTTGGAATACTCTTGGCATGGGCGACACTTCTTGACCAACTCGGCAGCGTCCTCCGTCATGGTTGGCCAATAGTAACCGGCGCGTAGGATTTTCTTTGCGAGCATCCGCGCTCCGGAGTGATTACCGCAAACTCCTTCGTGAACTTCGCGGAGAATATAGTTGCCTTGATCCGTGGATACGCACCGTAACAAGGGATGGATATAGCTACGTTTGTACAAGACATCATTAATGATAGTAAACTTTGCAGCTCGGTGCCGTACCTTTTTGGCCTCGGTTCGGTCTGCGGGTAATGTGCCCGTTAATAGGAATTCTGCCTCGGGTTTGGCCCACGCGATCTCATCAAGGTTGATTTGATTGACCTCGCCCACACCTTTGGTAATGGAAGAAGTATGAAGTAGGCGTACCGGAATCTTCCCTTCGGTGAGACTACCCTCAGGTGCGGTGGCAAGGCGAGCGAGTTGGTCGGCCCTACTGTTCAGATTTCTTGGGATGTGGATAACCTCGAACTTCTTGAATAGATCTTTAAGTGCCCAAGCCTTCTCAGCATAGAGCTTCATGCGTTCGCCCTTGACGAATTCTCCCGTAAGTTGGCCGACAACCAACTTGGAGTCGCTTCGGATGGTGACGGCTTCGGCATGCAAATCCAAGGCGATCGTGAGTCCCGCCAGGAGGGCTTCATATTCCGCAACGTTATTGGAGGCCTCAAATCCAAAGCGGATGGCGTATTCGGTGGTGAGCCCGTTTGGCGCGCCGCCAGGAGGGCTTCATATTCCGCAACGTTATTGGAGGCCTCAAATCCAAAGCGGATGGCGTATTCGGTGATGAGCCCGTTTGGCGCGGTGATTACCAAACCGGCGCCGCTGCTACATTTGTTAGATGATCCGTCGACATCAATGAACCATGGTTCCAAGTTGGGGGGCAAGTCTTCTTGGGTCGGGGGCTCTGTTCCATCTGTAAATTCAGCAATGAAATCAGCAATTACCTGCCCTTTGATAGCGGTTCGCGGACGGTAGTCAATGTCAAACTCGCTCAGCTCCACAGACCAGCGCACTAAGCGTCCCGAAGTCTCCTNGCTTCTGAAGGGCCTGCCGCAATGGATGCTCGGTGAGAACAATGATGGAGTGTGCTTGGAAATAGGGGCGAAGCTTGCGCGCCGAAGTGACTAGAGCAAAAGCCAACTTTTCAATGCTCGGGTACTTCATCTCGGCGCCCTGGAGTGCGCGGCTGGTGTAGTAAACCGGCTGTTGAACAGTTGAACGTTGAGCAATCAATGCCGAGCTAACCGCAGTTTGGGAGACTGCTAAGTAGACATACAATGGTTCACCAGGGAAAGATTGACTGAGAACTGGTGGGGTGGATAAGTATTCCTGGAGACCGGCGAAGGCGGCGGCACATTCCTCAGTCCATTCGAACGCTTTTCGCAACGTTTTAAAGAATGGAGCACACCGATCGGTGGACCGCGAGATGAAACGGTTCAATGCAGCTAACTTTCCTGCCAGTTTTTGCATTTCTTTAGCGGTACGTGGCGGTTGCATGTCAACAATGGCTCGAATTTTTTCGGGGTTGGCCTCGATCCCTCTTTCAGAAAACCATAAAACCGAGGAATTTACCGGACGAGACGCCAAAAGTGTATTTGGCTGGGTTGAGCTTCATGCCATACTTTTTCAATAAATCGAAAGTTTGCTGCAAATCTTTGAGGTGGTCTTCGGCCCGTTTGCTTTTAACCAGCATGTCGTCGACATAAACCTCTATATTGTTGCCGATTTGATCTTTGAACATGCGGTTCACCAGACGCTGGTATGTAGCGCCGGCGTTCTTCAGGCCGAAGGGCATGACGGTGTAGCAGTATAGGCCCCTGTCGGTAATAAAGGAGGTCTTCTCCTGATCGGCTTCGTCCATTAGGATCTGGTTGTATCCGGAGAATGCATCCATGAAACTCAGCATCTCGTGGCCCGCGGTGGAGTCGACGAGGAGGTCGACGCGGGGAAGGGGAAAGCTGTCTTTAGGGCAAGCTTTGTTGAGGTCGGTGAAGTCAACGCACATGCGCCACTTGCCGTTTGACTTCTTGACCAGGACAACATTAGACAACAACTCTGGGTACTGTACTTCCCTAATGAAGCCCGCGTCGAGTAACTTCTGGACCTCATCTGCGATTGCCGCATTACGGTCAGGAGCAAAACTCCGACGTCGTTGTTTGACCGGCCGGGTCTTCCGATTGATACTCAGCCTATGGGAGATTATATCGGCAGTAATGCCAGGCATGTCGTCATGCGGCCAGGCAAAGACATCATCATTTTGGCGAAGGAACGAAAGAATTGGCTCCCGGATTTCTGCACTGGTGAGGCTTCCGACTCGGATTTTACGATCTGGGTTGTCTGGGACAAGGGGCACTTCAAGAATTGGATCTCCCGGTTCAGCTTGTTGGAGGTACTTCTCGTCGCGGATGTCAACTTCTTCAACCAGTAGTGCCTGTTTCCCTTTGGCCTCGTCTTTAGTACTGATATGATAACAGCGTCTGGCGGCGAGTTGATCCCCTTTGGCGATGCCGATGCCGTTGCTGGTGGGGAACTTCATTTTCAAATATCGGGTGGAGGTGACAGCGTGCAAATTATTCAGGGTAGTACGCCCCAGAATAACATTGTACGCGGAGGGGCAGTCAACGACCAAAAAGTTAACCATGATTGTGGCTTGGCGTGGGGATTCACCCACGGTGAGGGGGAGCGTGATGCTGCCGACCGGATGGATCGCGTCCCCTGTGAAACCGCGGAGTGGGGCGTGGACTGTCTGTAATTCATGCCGATGAATCTTCATCTGCTCAAACGCAGTCATGTACAAGATGTCGGCGGAGCTCCCGTTATCGATTAACACTCGGTGAGTTGGATAGTTGGAAATCAAAGCTCGGATCACCAGCGCGTCGTCATGGGGCCACCGGACTCCAACGCCGTCATCTTCGGAAAAGGTGATGGGCTCCGCTGCTGTCCGAACATGCTTGTGGGGGCGATCCAAGGATAGAACCTCCCCGGTCCGAGCTTTGCGAATGTGTGCTCGGCTGGAAGAGTTAGAGATCCCAGCCTCAGTTATACCACCAAAAATGGTGAGAATCTCGTCGTGGTGCTCATCGGCTGATACACGGGGCGGGGATGGCTGTCGGTGTCCGTCATGTCGCTTGTCAGCGCATTGATCCGTTGGTCGGTTGAAAAGGAATCGTTCCAGCTTCCCTTTCCGTACCATCCGCTCGAGTTGCTTCTTTAAAGCGTAGCAATCGTCCGTATCATGCCCATGGTCTTGGTGGAATTCACAGAATTTATCTCGACGACGAGTTTCGGGAGGTGACTTTAGTTTTCCCGGCCAGACAATATCGCGGTCGTTTTGGACATGCAGCAAGATCTTGGCGGCAGGGGTATTGAGTGGTGTGAAATCAGGCTCCCGGTCTGGCGGGGGCTTATCGGTCCGGAAGGGTTTGAAGCGTCGAGAGTCTTTGGCAGGGCGAGCTGGATTCGTTCGAGGCGGGTCGCGGTGTGTATCTTTGCGCTTCCGAGAATCTACTGAGACCGGCCGCTTGACGTGCTGTTCTGAGAAGGCACGAATGATATCAGCGGCATTGATGTGCTCGGCGGCCCGATCCATGAATTGTTGCAGCGTGTTCGGTGGTTTACGAGCGAGTTCTTTCATGAAGGAACTTCGTGGTGTGATTCCTGAGATAAGGGCTGCTAGAACGAGGTTCTCGTCGGGGTCGTCGACCGTGAGCTTTTCGCGGTTAAAACGCGTCATGAATTCTTGCAGGGATTCATTGTCTTCCTGCTTAATGGTCAGGAGGTAAGTGGCTAACCGTTTTTTGCGGCGGGCCCAAAGGAATTGGGCGTGGAACTGACGCCGGAGATCGGCGAAAGAGCCGACGGAGTTCGGCTTGAGTTTAATAAACCAGAGTCGCGCGGATCCGGTGAGAGTGATAGGAAACACTCGGCACATGATTGGGTCGGCGGCGCCACGTAAGGCCATCAATGTCCGGAACTTCTCGACGTGATCCGTAGGGTCCCCGGTCCCGTCATATGTTTCAAACGTGGGGATCTTGAACTTTTCAGGAAAAGGAAAAGCTAAGATATCCGGTGTGAACGGGAGATCGGACTGTGGTGAGGAACCTTCCAGGGGGACGTCATCATGACGCTGGATGTGCTGAAGTAGTGTATTATACTTGTTGTTGAGGTCTTTAATGTGAGTGTCGACCGCTGAGGCTTCAGAGTTGTGCTCGTGGGTTTTGGCTTGGTTTGGATGAGGGGTGTAGGCCGAGCTGGCTTCTTCCGCCGGCGGGTGTTGGGAAATGTGGGGGGAAGGTTGGGGTTGAGTTGGGGAGGTGTGGAGAGGGGGTGGGATAGTCGTATGAGTATGGGGGGAAGGGGGAGGTGGTGGTGGTGGGGGAAATGGCATGGTTGACAGGGTGTCGGTGTGGATATGGGGTAATGGCGGTGGGGTGAAAGGAGGTTTCTGGTTACTGTGGAGGAGCTGGTTCAGGCTTTGTGTTAGGACAGAGAGGTGGCTCTCAAGCGACGCAAAACGTTGGTCGTAAAGCCCAACAAAGGGCGGGGCGGGGACGGGGAGTCTCTGGAATGGAGGTGTGGGGGCGAAGGAAAAGGAGGTATTGAGCGTGTCATGTGAAGTACATGGAGAAGCAGGTTGTGGAGGGAGGGTAGTTGTAGAAGGATATGGGGAGGTAGTTCCGGGGGGTAACGGCTCAGGTGGCAGGTGTGGGGAAGGAGGTTGGATGGACTGGTTTAGCAGCGGGTGCACTAGTGCTACCTTCGCCGTGGAGGGCAAGCTGGCGAGCACGGACCTTGTGGTCGGCATGGGATTGTTTTTAAGAGAGACGGCGCCAACTGTAGATGTCGAAGAACTACAGTAACCCACGCTTACACTTAGCCCGTGAATTGTTGGATCTGCGTAAGAAAGAAAGGATCAGAGAGGGCTTTACTGGCTCTGGCCAGTAAAGTCACTCCGATGCTAAAGTTAGGGGAAATTCTTTAGTGAGAGATAGATAGAGAGATAGATAAGAATAGGAGTGATACCTTGGGATTTATATGGGTGGAAGGAGGGAAGGGGAAACGTACTGAGAATCGCTATCGTCCTGTGAACGCTCCCTTTTCTCCCCTTTCCTAACTGCTGTGGACCGTTAGGGGGAGGGACGTTTATTGCCCAGATCAGACTTTAAGTGGTGAACGTGACTCTTGGGCTTTCCATATATCTAAAAGGATTCAGGAGAGTTCAGGAGAAGGGCCGGGTACTCGGATTGGGCCGACTGGGGGCCTTACTGTTCGCGAGGGCCGGGGGGGGGAAGAAAGGTGCTGCGGTGTTATCTGGGCCTTGTGTCTGGGCCGGGTCCTTACTATTCATGAGGGCTATTTTACTCGGGCCGACCGGGTATTGTTCATACTAACAGTTGTTGAGCCGTGGGCCGTACGTTTGTTCTTGGTATTATCAGGGCCCTACAATAGCCAACTTTAATAAGAATACAAAAGAGACTCGTGCTAGGAAAAACTAGACTGACTTGGACTCGAAAAAACTGACCCAACATGAAAATAAATTACTTGAAGAGAATAATTCCCCTTTACTGCACAACATGGAAATAAATCTATTGGAGAAAATAATTCCCCTTTATTGACTCTACGATTGCTTTTGTAATTTATGAAATAAACTCCCTAGGGTTGGGAGCCTCTATTCGCATTACAGTTCATGCATGCAAGTAACGAAATGGAGTTGACCTAGGGGGAGCTAGGAACCATGTTGTACATATGCCACCGGTGTTAATTTGGTGGATTTGCAAAATGAATAGTGAATATATATCCTCTATAATGACATACAGTTTTTAATATCTTTCTCTCCTTTTATTTTTCTAAATTTATTGGCTGATTTCTTTTAAGTGAAGCATTCGTGTTAGTTTAGGATATTAATATTTATCCCTACATGACAGCAGCTCGTACAACAGTCAAAATTCACGTACAGCAAGTAATTCAACAGAAGATAACAACATGCAGCATCCCAACTCGTGAAGATAGGATTAGCTAGATAAATACAATTTAAATGTTTTTGTAATTCACATGTTCATTTCTCTCATGAGCAGTTTTTGCAATGGATTGTATCCTCCAATAAAAAATACAAGAAAATTTCCCGTCATTTTCTACCGATTCTAATATCTAACATTTTTCCTACAATATATAACACCCAGACCAAGAGAATTACGGAGGCGCATAATTTACAAATCCCAATTACTTAGGGAGAAGTTCCAATGCCCACCAATGCTCCCTGAATCCCTACGTCCCTCCATCAGATTCACTTGCACTTACATTATCGAAATTTTGACCTGTATCTGAAAAAGTAATTCCATTTTGCAGCTGAAGCATTCTTTTTGGAAGCTTTTGTTTACTCAAATACCTGATTAAAGCTGCCCAAAAAGCTTTTGGGGGCGTTTGTTAAAAGCTTTTTCAAACTTTTCTCTTTTTTTTTTTTATTATACATTTTTCTATAAGATCGGTTACTGTGTACAGAGTAAAGTGCACAGTTAAAAAAAAAAAAATTTTGAAAAAGCGTTTAACAAACGCCCACTTTCTCTCTGTCGCCCATAAAGGTAGCAAGCAAAAACTAAAATTCTAGATATTGATCTATTAATTTTTCCTTGCCCAATACGACTATACGATAGAATTCAAATGGGCTTTTCATATTCTACGAAAAATCCTACGAAAAAGTTGTTTTTTTTTTTTTTATAAATAAAATATTAGAAAAAAAAAACCATAAACCAACAATAAATGAACAAGCACCCATAAACCAAAAATAAATAAATAAACAACTATATATGTTTTCCCACACTTTTTCAGCACCAAAAAACCCAAACCACCCAAACTACTCACCAAAAAAAAAAAAAAAAAAAAAACTATAAACCAAAAATACAATTAAAAAAATAACAAGAAAAAGTCACATTTGTGGGTCACACTATCCAGTAGTTTTTTCTCTGGGTTTATGCGACTTTGACGGGAGTACTGGGATTTAATTAGCTAGGGTGGACCAGAAAGGGTTGCAAAACACATGCCCAAAACACTCAAAAAAAAAAAAAACCACATGCCCAAAGATAATAGCTATATAGATAAAATAACTTCCGATAACTGATGAGCAAAGCATTACACATTAAAATTGGATCAAAAGCATCAAAAATTAAAAACTTGGCATCAATCATATCAATCATAATTAGAATTTTCCATAAGGCGCAAACCATTACAGACCTTCTCTTTCATTAGGTAATAATATAGTTGAAAAAAAAAAAGAAAAAAAGAAAAGCCATCTCGGACCTGCTCTTTCATTACAAGTTACAACCGCTTTGTTGTCTACACTATCCAATATCCATCGATTATTACAAGTTCATCACTTTCACACACTTTGCACTCTATTTCCCTTTAAAACCTGCTTGGACTTGCTAGTGGGAATCTACTATAAACCCTCATTGAAATGTTGTGAACACAGAGAGAAACTTAACGTGTTATAGCTACTAAACATAGGATAGGTCCTCAACTATAGAGAGGGCTCTTTGCATCTAAATGATAATTAGATGGAGTCAAAGTGTCACAAATAATAGTTTGAAAGGGTAAATGAGAAAGAGGTGTTGGGTTAGTGTATTTCCCTAAAATATCAAACTATTTTTTTTTTTTATCATAACAAGAAAAATTATCAAATTTCTTACTCTTCAGAGTCCTTTCATTTTTTTGGGTAATTACCTCTTCTAAACTCAGTAGGTTAGGAGTGAAGTTTCGATGCTGTAGTTTGATTCTCAGTCTTTGTCCGAGGAAGAAAGAAAAAACTAAGAAAAATTTCACTTACCATCCTTGATTTTTTTTTTTTTGTTATCACTTTTGCAATCATATCCTTAAATTTTTAAAAAATGTCAATTTATGGTTACTATCTTCTAGATTATTTGAGTATTGAACTATTAATTTTCAGAAAGGAAAAAAATAAGTCAGCTTGGCCTTTCGGGAAGGGGTAGAGACGTGTTCATTGCAAAAATAAGTCATACTTTTTTATCACTTTTGCAATCATATCTGCTGTGTTCATTGTTCCTACTTTAACAATGAAAGTGATGAATTATCATGCGTATCATCTCCATTCCAGTGGAGATAGAGAAAGAAATTTCTATCACTCATTATACCGCAAATTTGTGACCTATATTCAATATTCTAAGGCTTAATCTTTCTAACTTACATGTTTATCTACTTCCAATACATCATTATGTAGTATCAATCAACTTGAAATTAGTGGCATGGGACCTCTCCAATGGGACGGCTTTCTCTTTGTCACCGTGAAATATTGGTATAGTGGATCAAATAAGCCAGGTCATAACAAGCTCAAAAAAAAAAAAAAAAAAAAAACAGAAAAAGCTAGTAGTAACAATTTTTTTTTTTTTTGTTATATAGGTAGTAACAAAATTTTCAAATTGTCATATTTTTTAGCCAAAGTACTTGAGCATTGTGCAGCTCTACTTCTATTAGGCTCTATTATTATTAATTTTTTTTTTTCTAATTAAAACCTGCTCATAAACCATTCATTAGATTTGCATGTCACAAAGGCGGACCTACACAAGGGATAGCCAAAAGATAAAAAAAATTAAACTTTTAAGTTTTTATGAAGTGTTTTTATATTTTGGTATGAAGTGGTTCTCCAAAGTTAATTTCAGGCCCTAGACAACTCCCCCCTCCCCTTCCACTCAGAAAGTCCTTGTTTTGCACCTACTTGTACGACACCATTAACATAAAAAATGGGGATAACTTCATTTACTATAATGCCCCAAAGATTTATCAAGTTTTAAGAGTTATTTTTGAGTTTTGGGATGCCATGAAACGTTTGAAGGACTCTATAAAACATTCGGTATGCTCATGGAACGTTCGATATTGAGGATCAAATATTCGATACATGTCCCGATGCACTGATCACGTGGAAACCTTCGATCAATGTGCATGTCAAACAATATCAATGTTTTTATGGAACGTTCAATGTGCTTTTATCAGACATTCGATGCTTTTATCAGACGTTTGGTGGAAGCCCTAGAACCATTGGATAATAATGCATCAAACGTTCGATGTCGTACATCAAACGTTCGATACATCCAAAAATCCATCAATTCATAAACTGACATCCCAGCTTTATAAATACCAACCCTAACCGCCCTCTGCACTGTTCACACTCGGTTTGAATTTACAAAAGACTTGTGTGTGTGTGAGGGAGAGTGTTTGAAGAAGAAGGAAGGTGATTTGGCTTGAAGAGGTATCCATCATTCCATGTTTCGTTTCCTTGTTGTTTTGTTATCTAGTGGTTGTTATGTCTTAGTTTTTATGTTGTGTAATTTAAGATTGATTATTTTGGAGTTATTGTTGGTTTATAAGAGTTGTGGATGTTTGAGGTAGTTTAGAGGTTGTTATCTCAAACCTTGATTTTGGAAGTCTTAGACCCTTCATTTTCTCTGGTTAGACGTTTAGGAGACCTTAGGAGAGTTAGAAACCAAAAGGGACCGAGATGTGGTCCAGAATAAGTTTCTGGATTTCATCAAACGTTCGATGTTCTTCATTAAACGTTTGATGTTCCACATCAAATGTAATGCCCCGCCTTTATATAATGAAAGGCGAAAGTGGAAACCTCCAATTACCACTAAGCATTACTATCAACCCCAATATCATTAGAAATCATAAACCTGGCAGCGGAATACATTGCATATATATTGTTTTTTTATCTAAACATAACCCATACAAAACACATAAGAGCTGAATATCATTTCTACATTAAACAGGTCATTACATTATACTTTACATAACAAAATATCAAAAGTGCCACAGATGGCACACCATCAACAAGTACTATTCATCAAGGGTTCCTTATGCACACATAGCTATAGACACATCACCAAAAAGCTGCTATTCACAAAGTATCTCACAACATGACTGAGGTAACAGGTTGTCTCATCCATAATATCCAAGACAGGCATATGGGTCCTTTTCACTATCTTCTTCATCTGCATTAGCATCTATGTAATTGTGATCCCACAATTACATAGGTGGATTGATGAGTCCACGAACTCAGCAAGTATAGAAATTACTGATATTAACAAAATGAGCCATCTTTTTCTAAAAATCCTCTACATAGTGATTATATTAACAGTTACCTTGAATCTTTCCGAAATAATCATTCCATAAAAATCATAGTTGATAAGATAAGCACTGTAGAATTGGTTTGATAATACACAATAAAATTCACTTATCTTTTCTTGACAAGTCCATATATGTATAGCTTTATACTTATATCTATATACAGGTTACTTGCATCTCATAACCAGCATATGTATATAATTATAAAGAAATGAAATAAATCAATAATCACAAAACATATAAAACACATCATTCATTATATGCGATGCAATCTCCTCTCATTTTCTCTAGGGGTCTTGACCCCTTCGGCTTTCTAAGGAACTTAAACCCTTCGTTTACCTCTTTCAGGATGCACACTGGCTCCTCGACAAGACGCACATTGGTTCCTTGTCAGGACACACACTGGCTCCTCGACAGGACACACACTGGCTCCTCGTCAGGACGCACACTGGCTCCTCGTCAACATTTTATTCACGTAATCTTTTTGGTTTCTTATTTAACTGGGAGCTCTTTTAGCTTCCACAATTAACAGAAGAACACCTTCTATTTTTTTTCTGAGTCATAACACATCTTATTCTCAATAATCAACAGTATGCAATAACATGTCATCTCAAAAATCATGCTTTTGTTGTCATAATCATCTTCTTTCATTTCACAATTTAATCAACACATGTAAAAATACCCAAAACATATAATCATGTTATTCATAAAATATTCAGGCTCATGTGATGTAACATTTATCAAAAAACATAGTATCTTTTTGCTCAGTAAGTAAAATACTTACCTCTCTTAGTCCGCTTAAAAATTCATCTTGTCGTATATAAAATTCACTGCAATTAATTACATCCACACACGACAATGTATTAGTCTAAAATTATATTTAAAACCAATATCTAGACCACTTATTTATTTTCCTTGAACTCTGTCTAAAAGTTTAGCATAATGACGGCATTATAACGGCATATCTAAAATATTATATTCTCACTTGGCATTATAACTACATAAATTAAATTCTAGTATCTAGAATTGACATAGACTATGGATAAAGAAATTATACCTAGCACTCCCCAAATCAAACTCCAAAGCCTTGAGAACAACTCCCCCCTTTTTCTTTTTCTTTTCTTCTTCCTAACTACTAGGACAGCACGTCCCCAAGAGCTGAGAGGAATTATTTTTTTTTCTAAGCAAAACCAGCACTACGAGAATGGTTTCTACATATATAGGCAAGGCTGGACAGTTTTCCCTTTGGTTTCCAATTCTATTTTACTGCACGGGCAAGCTGGGAGTGATAATTTTCTGATTCTTTTGTTTTCTTTTGTGAGCCAAAAACAGCCCCTGCATGATGGACGGTTAAGGCATGACTTGGTTTCCAATTTTTTTCTGCAAGTAACCTTGGCATCACACGTATTCAGCTCTTCCACTCAAAGTCACAGCACCTGCTCCTCTTCTTTTGATTTTTGGACAGCACATAGGCTGGAATCTCTTAGGCTTACACGTTACACTACACTCCACTAACATTGACAGCACACAACTCCACTTCTCTAATTTGGACAGCACTTGCATGCAACACATGCTGCCATACACGTTATCACACACCCCATGCAATCCACGTACATATCTTCCTAAAATCAGGACAGCACTACTACTCAAAAGTTCCAGCAATTTCTTTTCTTTTCTCTCTTCTATGCTGGACGTGAATGACATCTCTTCTTCCTTTCCTTCCTTCACGTGGACGCCCCTCCACTTCTTCTCTTTTGTTTGTCTTCTTTTTTTCTTTAATTGGGCGTGGGTGACGTCCAGTTTCTTCTCCTTTCCTTTATGTTTTTTTTTGTTTGTTTTCTCTACTCAATGCTGTACTGGACAGCAACAATAACCAAAAATATATATATATCATGGCTTGCTCTAGCATTCACGTGAATGCTAGAGACTTATATATGTATACATATATATATGTATTATTACTATTATTATATAATACTTTCTAGCATTCTCTTTTTATGTACATGTGTTGTACCAAACAGCATTAAAAGGGTAAGATATATATAAACATTTATCAATACCATTATTTATGACCTTTGATTTAATTTTAACACTCCAAAAATTTATTTTTCTTTAAGCTTATTATAAATTAATCACTACCCAATTTAAACTAAGAACATATAATAACCATCAAATATATTCTTCCAAATATATTTGACCCATCACAATTTTCACTAAAGTGTTCCAAGTCGCCTAATTAAATCCTGGGGTATTACAAACCCGTCTGTAAAAAATAAAAAAATTAAAATTCGTAACGGTTTGGGGCCAAACCGTTAGGAAATTGAGTAATTATATATGTCACCCTCCATGTCTACCTTATGTCAACCAAAAGTTATGTGGCTTTTAAAATCACCATTGAATTTATTATCGATGATTATTGACTTTTGATCTAATGGTGATTTTAAAAGCCACATCACTTTTGGTTGACACAAGGTAGACATGGAGGGTGACTTGTATCATTACTCTAGGAAATTTACCTTTCCAAATGGTTTGGTCCCAAACCGTCAAGAAAGGTAAATTTCCTGACGGTTTGGTTGCAAACCGTCAGGAATTTTTTTTAGGGTTAAGTGTTCCCTCGCGCCTCACTCTCTCTTCTCTGCGCGCAGTCTCCATCTCTTACTCTCACTCTCAGACTCCATCTCTCACTCTCTTCTCACTCCCTGCATCTCCACCGTCCAACCCAACCATTGCCGATTTTTTCCCATGTGCAACGACCACCAGTTCCACCACCGTCTCGGAAGGCCGCCGTTCTACCCACGCCACCGCCGCTTGTTTCGGCCACGGAACAGTTCCACCCACTGCCGGCATTTTGAGGTAATCTCGTGTTCGAATTTTACAAAATTTCTAAGATGAGGTTACTTTTCTCTTTGGGGTTTCATTTTTTCTGCATAATGCATAGCAATTTGTGGATTCTGGGTCTAAGTTCTGAATTTTTCCTAAGGGCTTACAAAAACTTTGCATGGTTCAGAAATAATAAGATGGTGATAAGTTAAACATAATTTTTTCCATGGTGCTAATGTCATAGGCTAGAAATATAACATGTTCGTAGTGATCATGACACCTGCTTTCTACACTCCATTGTTTTTAATCATTGTTGATGAATAATTTAGTTTGCATTACCAAATGGATCCAATGCTACTGTCTTTGTACTTGGCTCTACTGCCCTTGCATTTGCTAGCTGCTTCTTGGTGGTTGGCTGTGAAAAAATCTATATATATATAATTTAGGTGCATGCCACGCTCTTGTATTCTATTTAAAGACTATATTGTTGTTAATAAAAAAATAAAAAATAAAAAATTGTGAAATTGAGATATTCTCTCGTCCTGAGTGAAATTTTGTGGTGCCTTATACCTGAAAGAAACTATTGTGGTCTCTCCTGCTCGAAAAAAGCTATAATTAATTTCATCCAAATAGTCCCCTTAACTGAGAGGGTTCTTATCACTTACCTCTAAACAGATTCTGTAAAAAGGGATTGATTGGCTTGCTTCTAAAAGTGTAATATCAGATGCATCCTGTTTGCCTCTACATGCCACATGTGAGATGCATGAGTGGGTTCATATCTAACACATACATGGTGCATAGATGATAGAGCAGGCCTCACATAAATATTGTATAATTGGATGAAAGGATATTCCTATATACAACATACTATTGGTGTTCTGTCTAGAATTTCATTTCCACTTGATAAAAATTTCATGATTATTGTTGTCGTTTCTCTTTCTTTGAGGGAAGCATCGTTTTGGGTTTGCTTAAGAAAAAGGTTCGAGTACATGGTTGTATAAATCATAGTTTAAGATAATACTGTTATAAGAGATACGGATATAGATACACGAAGATTTCAAGACTTCTGAATTAAAGTTTATGATTTGATATTAGAGTGTTCTAGGAAATGTTATTATTTGAAATGTCGACATAATTTTTTTTTCCTGCTCTTAATTTATAATTTAAAGACTTATACCTAATCACTGACTTTTTTTTTTTTCTCTCTCTAAGTGTACCTAATTCACTGACCTTTTTGAGGGTTTTGAGGTTGAACGTCTATAGGAAATGTTAGCATGGCAATTCTGAATGACAAATAGAAAGGGAACAAAAAAAAAGTTATCATGAAAATAATGTGATTATGCTCTAAACAATCACATTACGAGGAACACATTTTGAGAAAAAAAGAGGCATCAAATTCCTTTGACATAAATTAATAGTAGTTTTGTTTAAATATTAATAAACTAACATAATCTTAATTGAATAACATATGCTTAAATATGACACATGCTTAAATACATATGCATTGATAATTTATTAGGTATGCAACAGGGTGTGCATATATTGTATATTGGGTAGTAAAACCAATTTCTCTAGTTTAATGAAGTAGGTAAACGTGAAAAATGCCTAAACAAAGTTTTTGTGATATAGTGAGAAAGATGGACAAGAGTTGGATGAGAAAGCCAAAAAGTTCGCAAGAGTACATTCGTGGGGTTATGGCGTTTGTGAAATTTGCAAGTGAACACTCTAGAAGAAAAGGGTATATTGTGTGTTCATGTAAGAGGTGTTCCTTGGGCAAAACATTGTCAAATGAAGTTGTATTTGCCCATTTAACGTCAAGTGCCGGGATTATTGAGAGTTACACCTACTGGATAATGCATGGGGAACCATATGTCGCCCCCGTTGATAGCGAGACAATATCTGAAGCTCCTAGTACGGTTCACGTCAATAGTATTCCACTACATGGTGGGTCCAATAAGATGCAAGACATGCTAAATGATGTTTTTCTGAGGCACGATGTTTGTGTAGAGGCGGGTGGGTCTCAAGTGGGAGTTGAAGTCAAAGCTGAAGCTGAAGTTGCAGAGGATGGAATTGAAGACTCTAACAAGGGGCGAATAAGTTAGAGGATTTGCTAAAGGATGCCGATACGCCACTCCATGAAAATACAAAACATAGTAAATTGGGAGCTATTGTGCATCTATATAGTATTAAGTGTATGGGCGGTTAGAGCAATTCATCATTCTCCATGTTGCTTGAATTTATCAACGAGTTGATGCCTCCAGATGCAAGTTTTCCTAAAGACACATACAAGGCAAAAAAATACATGAGGGATTTGGGCCTTGGGTACGAGAAGATATCAGCTTGTCGCAAAGGTTGTAAGCTGTTTTGGAGGGAAAATGAAAAGTTGGACAAATGTACATCGTGCAAGGAGTCTAGGTGGAAGGATGTCGTAACTACTGAAGATGGGTCGACCAAAAGTTTGAAAAAAAAAATCGGTCAAAGTGTTGCGTTGGTTTCCTCTGATACTAAGGCAGCAGAAGTTATTTATATCACATCATACAGTGCCACATATGAAGTGGCACGATCAAAGCCATACAAAATATGGTGTTTTGAGGCATCCGGCCAATGGAGAAACATGGAAGACATTCAATTCACGTTACCCAGACTTCGCCTCAGACCCGCACAATGTCAAGCTAGGTTTAGCGTCAGATGGCTTTAATCCTTTTAGGAACATGTCCTTTAGTCACAGTACTTGGCCGGTAATGTTAGTACCTTACAATTTGCCCCCTAGATGTGCATGAAACAACCGTATTTTATGTTAAGTTTGATTATCCCTGGTCCGAGTGCACTAGGACAAAATATAAATGTGTACCTAGCGCCCCTTGTAAGTGAGTTGAAGGAACTATAGGAAGTAGCGGTACAAACTTTTGATGTAACCTCGAAAAAGAAATTCACAATGCGTTCGGCTTTGATGTAGACGATAAATAACTTCTCAGCATACGGTGATTTGTCGGGCTGGAGTACACACGGACGAAAAACATGTCCTTGTTGTAGGCATTCAACGAAATAAACGTGGCTAACTTATGATAAAAAATGGTGCTTTATGGGGCATAGGCGATGGTTGCCTCCAGAACATCAGTGGAGAAGGAACAAGAGACCATTCAACGGTGTGTAGGAAATAGATAGTGCGCCCGAAGTGCCGGATGGCGATGAGATCATAAAACAATTGGATTGTGTTGTGAAACGAGCAAGGACCAGACCGAAGCTGCCTAGTGGGGAAGTTGATTGGAAGAGGCGAAGTGTATTGTACGATTTACCTTACTGAAAAGATCAGTCATTACGCCATAACATTGATATGATGCATACAGAAAAAAAAAATGTCATGAATAACATACTTGGCACACTATTAAACATGAATGGGAAAACCAAAGACAACCTCGAAGCAAGTCAAAACTTGCGTAAAATGAATTTGAGACCAAAACTTCCATCCATTTACTACGGAAAACAACAAAACATATTTGTCCACAACTTATTTCACAATGACGAAAAAAGAGAAGATTGATTTCTTATAGGTGTTACATGATGTTAGAGTGCTAGATGGATATTCTTCAAATGTCTCACATTGTGTCAAGCTCAAGGAATGAACTGTCGGGGGTTTGAAAAAGTCATGACAATCACATACTTATGCAACAACTCCTGCCAATTGCACTTCGAGGAACCTTATCGGATAAGATTGTGAGGCCTTTAATAGAGCTAAGTGAGTTTTTTAGGAAGATATGTTCAAAAACACTGCGTGTGAAAGATCTTGTCGTTTGGAGAATCGGATACCCATAATCTTGTGCTAATTGGAACAAATATTCTCTCCAGATTTTTTTACAATTATGGTGCACGTAGTCATACATTTAATTCGTGAATGTAAACTAGGCAGACCGGTACACTACAGGTGGATGTATCCCGTTGAGAGGTAATATTAAAATTATGTTGACTTATTATTTAAGCAAATGACCTATTAGTATATATCCTTCTTATGTTACAGTCTCATAATTATCTTTAACGTAGGTGCCTTAGTCGATATAAACATACCGTTCATAATAAGGGTACACCGAAAGGATTTATTGTAGAGGGCTACATTATGGACGAATTGTTGATGTTTTGTTCTTGCTATTTAGTTAACGCACCAACGGTTTACAATAAGCCCCCAAGACACCAAGATGAGTCCAAAGGGGCAAGCAAGCGGATAAAACTTGATATGATCACATTTGAGAAAACACACTGATATGCTTTATTCAACTCTGACGATTTCCTCCAATTTTGCAAGTGAGTTGCATTACTAAATACGTATTGTACGGTTATAAATGCAATGAAAAATATTCTCCATATATTTTATGTTGACGTATAGGATGCACATGGACTTGCTAATGGAAACAAACAATAGGGAACAAACATCGCATCAACAGTTGATGAAGCAATACAGGGATGAATTCTGTAGCTGGTACAAGTCACACGTAAGAATACTGTTTGTTTTAATAATTTAGTGTCTATAAAAGTCGAATGAAATCATTTTGTTAATAAAGTGTCCAAATCACAAGTTGATAAGTTAGACGTGGCTGGTATAATGGAATTGAGAGATAAACTTGTAAGTTATACCAAAAACCCAATGTTCGATGCTGAAGAATATAAGCGGTATGTGGTTAATGGTGTGGTGTGCCACACTGTGGATGTCAATAAAGAAAAGAAAAGTCAAAACAGTGGGGTGTGTGTGACCACTGAAGACGGTCTCACTTACTACGGTAAGCTAACTCGCATAATTGAGGTTACTTACTACGACTTGACATGGTATGTGTTTTTCAAGTGCGATTGGGCCGACATTCAACCTAATAAGGGATACAAAAAGGACGAATATGGATTCGATCTTCTAAATTTCAATAACCTAATACATACGGGTGCGCGAATTGATGATCCGTTCGTACTACCTTCTCAAATATTGCAGGTGTATCATGTCTAGGATTCCATACATCCAAATTGGGTTGTCGCTGTAAAGACAAAATCAAGAAACGTGTATGATGTTGACGAAGGTGAAAGTAGTGACTATGCCTACGCTGACAGTTATCATGAGCACGAGCCTTTCAACATTAACGTTACTGGAGACGTTGGTATTGATTTTGGGAATGATGACATTGATCGTGCACGTACTAATGTCCCGGCCACCGAAGCAATATTACAATTATATGTAGAAAATATGAATAATTAAACTATTAAACTATGTCTAAATATAGGGTGTTAAGAATGACTTACTTATAGTCGTCTCACTATTTTTTTTTATGTCATCTGCTAATTTTTAACTACTAATTGGGGAATGCATGTTTTAATATCAAGTTAGTTTCATTGAATGGATATGCCTAATTCCATGTGTTTTCCTTGTCTTGGTTTGGTTGAGAATTGTTTAGAATTAAGAAGATCGGACGACATTGATTCTGATAATTTTTTTTCAACTGTGTGCATATATTATATTATTTGTGTGTTAAATGATAATTTTTTTCTTGTGGCTTTCGAATAAAAGCAATATAATAATTGTATGTATAAAATATGCATGATAAAACTATTAAACTGTGTACAAATATAAAGTGTTAAGAATGATTTACTTATAGTCACCTTACTATTTTTTCTCATGTCATCTATGTTGTTACTTATTGTATATTTTATCTACGATTGAATTTGACCCATTTTGCTGTGTTTGCAGGTAGACATGGCACCCAAACAAAAGTATACACCGCAACCAGGGAAGGATTTTTGGACGCCTATAGACCGCACAGCGATTGTGCGGCCGGTTGTAGGGTCAAACGAGACGACACAGAACTCTTAGGAGGTACAAGGGGGCGAAGATTATTATATCCAAGCTGCAACCCATCATATGTACTACTTGATTCGCTCCGCAACATTAGTCCGGAGCAATATGCCGGCCAAATGGATGACCTAATCAGAATGCATGAGCCTGGCTATGATCAATGGGTAGGACTCTCATGAAATAGAAGGGAGCCTAAGGGAGAGGTAGCCCACAAGATGGAGGATAGCCGTGAGGCAGCGGATGGCCCTGCGAGGGAGGCTCAGCCATCAGCACAATCAGTACCTGAGCCTTCACATCATAGCTGTAATACTCGAGAGCCGCATTTATTACGACATGGGCAAGTTCACACCATAGGTATGAATTATTTTATATTTTATGATAGTCAGCTATTTTGATAATCTTATATTAATTTAATAACAGTCAAGTATAACATTAATTTTTTATGAGTTGCAGATGAAACGGGTAGAAGGGGTATTAGGACTGTTGGTAGTCCTATGGACATTTGGCACATACCTGAGGGGGAAAGGGTAGTGGTCCAATTTAACCCCTCCCACCAACCAATTGGTCTGGGTAGCGAGAAATTTAAAAGAATTGCAGGGAAGATCATAAAAAACCGTCGATTTGTACAGTTGCATGGTAATTGGAGGATTTTACCAATGGGAGGGAAGGACGATATATGGCGCACCCTAATAGTCGCGCGAGCGCTACCGATTTTAAAATTTATAATTAACCGCTCGCGATAGATCGTACCCTGACAAGATAGTTCTAAAAGAGGGTATCGTCCGCAGGGACTATGATGGTTGTTTGTCAAGCTTTTGAGATTTTCTCTAACTCAACTCATGAAAAGAGATGTTTTTGGATTTTTTAATGTAAATGACATAAATGTAAATGACAAAAATGAAAATGACATAAATGTAAATGACATAAACATAAAGGATAACAGTGAAAGTAGATAGGAACAGATTATATCTAGCATAGATCTTTAGCAAAAGTATAATATGAGCGTGTAAAGGTTGTCAATCCTTACAACGAACTCAACATGAAAATACTACCGAAAGAAAATAATAAAGCATCATAGTTTTGCACTAGTCACTCACCTAACACCCTACATGTGATATAACTCGTGTTCCCTAGCATGTGATATAAGTTCTCTCAATAGCCTACATAATTTCATGACATAAGCATAAAGTATCATAGGTTTCCACTCAACTTTTCACCTATTCTAAGTTATTCTAAGTGTGGATTGAGTCGTGATCCATAGCATACCCTATCAAACTTAGATAAAATCATGTTAAAAGGACCATTGTATAGCTTATACTTTCTCAATCAAAGACATTGAAAGTATTGAAATCATTCAAAACTCAAACATATTCATCATAGACAAAGAACAATTTTCATTTCAAATGATATAATCGTTAAGAACAAACCTTATGCATATACAATTACCATACCATTTGTACAAAATTCTAGCTAAAAACAATCAACCCATAGCCCCATGGAAAGAATTACAACAAACCCTACAAAGGGTCTAGTTCCTCATGAAGGATTTAGATTTCTTCATTGGCTTGAAGAAAACAATTTCTTAAAGGAATTTAGAGCTATGGGTCGAGTTCTATCTGCTACATAAAGAAGGAAATAAATGAAAACTAAACTAAAAAACTATAAGAAAAAAACACTAGACTGCTACACAGAACACACACTCTGCCTTCCTCATTTTTTCTTCTTCTCGGCTGAGTTTCTTCTTTATAGAGGAAGAGACTTTGAGATATTTATTACACATAAAGATCAAGAAAAATCTTGAGTCAATGGGCTAGGACTTCTCTCAAGAGAGAATTCAGCGCCCACAATTATCCCTTAAGCCGCAATTGTTGATAATTTATCTGAGATTTTCAGATATTTGCTGATATTTTCGCTTTCAGAAGATTCGTGAACTTCACAAGCATTTTTGACCCACAAGATTTCTGAATCTGATCTTTCACATAAAATAGCATTTGTGCGTCTTGAAGTCTTCTTTCCAACGCCCTTAACTTTGACTCAATTCGAGTTTTTTACTGAGAGTTATGGCTAAAATAGTACACAAAGGTCAGTTAGAGAACTGATCTACGATGCTTCTGGAAGAATCGATGGCACTCGAGCACCAGGATTGGGCGCTCGAGCGTTGGTAGTGATCGATCCTCATTTTCGGTGCTCGAGCGCCCATTTTCTGCTTCAACTTTTGCTTAATGAATTGTTTCCTTTTGAGTCCTCTTTTCAATGCCCTTGACTTTGCCTTAATCGGAGTTTTGAGCTAAAAATTATGGTCAAAAGAGTGCGCAAAGGTCATTGGTTAGCAGCTTTACAAAAGTTGATGTATTTTCAGCCCGGATTTGATAGAATTGCTTGTGTTCTCTATTAAGCCCTACAAAATGAGATAAACACTAAAACAAACCAAAATATTATATTACAATACAAACTAAGGCTTAACATATGCCAGTTAAGAGGCTTGAATGTATAACATTCAGCACTTATCACACCCTAATGGTATGAAACTTTTTCTTTGCATGTCAATCACTTCTTATAGTTTTGTAGCCTTATATTTCTAATTAAAATATGAGATTATTTCATTTTTGGATTAAAGAAAATTCTATGTGGAGCCTGTTCACGCCATTGAGGACATAAAAAGGGTGACGTTCATGGACCTCAAAAAGAAAAGAAGGCAAATGAGGTACGAGACCAAGAAGAAACTGGAATTGACAACAGATGATAACGTACGATCTGTGATCCATAGGGCGAGGGAAAAAGCGATTATTTACGATGGAGAAGATTTTGAAATACAAGCTAATAGGTGGTTGTCTTAAGATGACAAGGTTTTTTCTCACTAATGTCAAACTCTAAATTTATAAAATAATGTCGTTCTCTTTTAATTTTTAATTTTTTAATTTTTTTTTAAGTAATCCCCATATTAACATTATGAAGTATATAGGATATAGCAAAGAAGGCCAAGACAAGCCATGGATTCAACAAATTTCTTCACACTTTGTGATCGAAGAGTATTGCACAGGTTGCACATGAGATAGTAAGTATAACTCATGCAATTAATAAAAAAACGTTCACAGCTTGTACGTACTCTAGTTAGATCATAAACTTGTATGATGATGTGAATGATATTGCAGGAGGCAAATATGGGAGAAACCTCGAACCGGGACAATATGTTCATTGTCACGCATACTAAGAAATATAAGAACCCTGTGAATGAACAGGCTGAAAAAGCCATTGTAAGTGCTAAATACGTATTACTACGTGAATATGGTTATGGTAAAAATATGAGTTTATGTCAATTATATGTTCAAGTCATCATTTGTATGTTTTGTGCAGACAAAGATAAAAGCAATTATCGATAGTCAGTCGCTAGCAGTACGAGTATGTTTGCAGGGGTCCATTTATTGGTCGCCTAACGATGCGTGCGGACAAGTATTAGGACGGGAACATTCGGGTTTTGTACGCAGGGTGGGCCCAGGGCTGACACCTGGTAAATCCACCTCGTATACCTCCGGGCAAGGATCTATCTCTAGTGCGCCTAGTCTCAGGGAACAAGCAATGGCTGTTGAAATGAAAAGTTTGAAGAATTTGTACGAATCGCAAAATGTCAAATTTCAAGAGCAACCTACAAAACTTCAAGAGCAAAACATCAAACTTTAAGAGCAAAACGCCTTATACGAAGCGCAACAAGTAGAGCTGGTAGCCATCAAACGTATGGTAGAAATGATTATGAAGAGGAAACAACCTTAAATGGAAACAACCAAGAAGGTGATGTTTTGGTTTAGTTTTAATTTTTCATTACTTAGTCATTAAGTAACAAAGAAGCTTAAATTAACACAATTTTATTTAAACAGAGTTTAATGAAGTGACATGTGTGTATGTACAAATGCAGGGGAACCTGTAGTTGTGGAAGATGATGACGATGAGATAGGACAAGGTGGCGCTTAAAATGGATAGTGCTTGATGACTAAGTAAGTCTTGTTTATTTAGTATGGATTTCAGCTTATTAATTTACAATTATGAATGATTGACGGACAATGGAGATGGGTATTTGAAATGATTGCAAGTGTAGACTATGGTAATTGAATTAGCAGATGATTTTTTTTTACCTTCGCTTTTTCTGGAAATGATTGCTTGACAATTGGAATTATTTCTCTAGTTGCCGAATGCATCTAGACTAGATAACAAAAATCATATAAATTGCTATAGTTTGTGCTAGGGTCCAAATCTAGTTTCATATTTTGCTTTAACAAATTAATCTCTATTTATAATGTACATCAAATAAAATCACAAGACAAAGAAAAATCATAAGATAGAAATCATTTGTTCTTTGATTGTAGTTTCTGTAAAAGATTATGGTTGGTTTCTATTCGGAAATGTTTGCTAAAGGATCCTTAGAGAAGTAATTGGGAAGTTAGAGGGAGGAATATGTTGAGGGGAGAATTAATTAGGAGTTGGGATGTTTCAAATTTTTTTTTTTTTTCAAAGCAGGGGAATTGAGAAACAGGATAAGGCGCATGTCCTTGTTTCAAAGCCACTAAGAAATTAATTGAAAAGTAAAACTAGAAAATGTAGGTTTATAGGAAATGGGAGTGGATATCAATTTTACCACTCTAATATAGGTAACTTGGAAATGCATAATTTGAATAAGAGATTCTACGCAATTGAATATTGCTTGTTACCATGTCTGCTAGCTAATGATCCTTATGATGTTTTATGAAGGTTCCATGAATCATACCAGTTATTTTAATTTGAATGGCATTGAACCTTTACATTCTTATTACGGGAAATACATGTTAATTTCTACAAATCTTATCTTTTGTGAATTCTATATTGCACATTAAAGTTATAATGATAGTTAGGAAGTTGTAATTTGATATATAAGCTCAATATTATGGACAACAATCTGGAATGTTGTTTTCCAGACAAAAAACAAAAATGCCATGGAATGGGCAAGCAATGATATACTAAAATTAAATTAAATTACAATCTGTAATGCTAACTTTGCTACTTTTGACTATCTAGAAATTAAATTACAAAACAATTCAATAAGCTGTTCTAGTCTACACAAGCTGCAAAGGTGTACATGGATACATTGGATAGTATCCTCTCAATTTTAAGTAAAATGAAGATTAGAAATATGACTTTTTCATAGTGTAACTATTTATTTTTTACATTTTGCTTCTCTTTTGCATTCATATAAACGCATGTGATTCTTGTTTGCTAGTTAATGTGGCTTTTTTTTCTTACTATATGTACCAATCTGCAGGTCTTCCATGGACGCTAGCTAAAGGGCAAGACACCTTCACACCAATCAGTTTTGTTGTAAGAAATGAAGTGTACTCTTTCTATGCTGAGGAGGTTATTCGACACATTGAAGTTTTGCTTTGGTTTGTGAAGTGGATTTAGACTATATATTTGGACTTGAATTATGTATTTAGATTTTAATTACGTATTTATATTTGAATTATGTATTTTGATTGTGAAATGTATTTAGATTTGAATTAGGTAAGTAGAATGTTATTGTGAAGAGTGATTTGATTTTTTTTAGATTGTGCAGGTTATTTTGTATTAATAGATTTTGGATTATTAATATATTAATATTAAAAAAAATACTAATTCCTAACAGTTGGGCAAACCGTCAAGAATTGATGGTTGGGCCAAACCGTCGGGAATTGATCTGACGGTCTGAGCGAAAGTGTCAGGAATCAAACCGTCAGGAATTGGTTCCCGACAGTCCTGGCCCAAACCATTAGGAATCAAATTTTCTCGATGCAATATTGCTGACGGTTTTCACTTAATTCTGGACGGTTCAAAAACCATCCAAAAATAAATGAATTTCTGTAGTGTAGTATATATGTTTAACTAGTTAGTATACTATTAGTTAGTTGTTAACATATAGTAATACAGTATACATCACTACATATATATCACTTAGTATACATTGTACTTAAGTATCTAGATACTTAATTATTTTATTAGTTATGAATTTGTATACTTATTGTGACAATTGCCATTATTTAATTAATGTAGTTATAATTTATGCTTAGAGCTTAATTAATTGTAATTATATATAGTATAAAACATATATCATAATTAAAAAACTTATCCTACAACTTGGAGATTATCTATGATAAGTATAATCATTAAAACTTAATTTATAAGTTCATAATTTTCCTAATTACTGAGTATCTATATTAATACTTAGATTATGCTATGAGTCGATATTCATATGATATGTTACAATGCAATATGATCATAGACACAACTTAAATATTATATGATCATATAGCATATTATCATAATGATAATATCGATTAAGTATCTTAAATTGTCATTAGATCATATGAACATATGATTTATAGTGTTTTGATATTATATTTATTATTCAATATACATATAATCAATAATTATTGGTTACCTTAATAATATTTTGTCTATTGTTACTTAAGATATATACTATGTTAACATTTTTTTTAACATAATACATATTGAAATATAGTAATAATGAATAAATATATACGATCGAGCCAAACAGGATGAGCTCGCCTTATACGAGCTTGTTCACGAACATGTAATGGAAATCAAACTGAGTGTTATACGAATATGTATCGTTTAATAATCAATTAATTTTCGTGTTTACGAACGGCTTAAGAATAACGCTTGACACCAAGTCGAGCTTAAGTCGAGCCAATCCTAAGTATGTTCATGAGTAGTTCCTGTGTTTACATCGTACATGCGCAGATGGGACTTCCTTTTGCACAACTTTGTTTCAATATGCTCTTGACATATCATTATATTTTTTTTTTTCTTTTTCGTTATATGGGAGTATTATGGGGATGTGCCCATGACTAGATTCCAGGACTGTACCATGCAAAGACTCTAACATGAGAAAAAATAAAAACTGAAAAAACCTGAATCTTACTATATATTTATTTAGTTGAAATCTGAAGTACACATATAACCAGTATTCCTATATCAAACCATCACCATGGTCCCCACAGAGGTCACTATTAAAGGGAGAACATATAGTAATTATAGTCTGGAAAAGTTCAACGTAAAAGAACGGGCCTAAGGGGTAAGATGTGTAGTGGTAGTACAGTACTCGGTTGTAAAATCATAAGATTGTTAATCGTCTTTTCCATTCATTTGGCTCATAAAGATGCACTAGACGCCTGTTTATTGGTGTAATGGTCTTGCATTAGTGTCTGCATCTGAAAAAAAAAAAAAAAATAACAAACAAACAAAAAAAAAGGTCCGTTGCATGTAGTGCTGCAATCCTGGAGAAAAAAAAAAAAAGGATTTTTGTTTGAAACCCCTGCTACATTAGCAGTGAAGTTATATGGAATAGATACTCACATCATTGAACGGCCACACGAAGCAGCCTGACTTGTCTTGTGGAAACAGTCCTCACCTGAATCATGAGTTAAATTAAATTAGTGAGATGCACGGAAAAAAGAAAAAAAAAATACATTTTTAGTAACAATTAATAAAATTTGTTAAGTTGAAAGTGAAGCAAGCAAACCTTTCTGACAATAGTCCACACAACATTTTCAGTACATGGGGGAGTTGTAAGGGACCCAATATATCTGTAATACTTTCGACTGCCTATCTTTATATTCTTTGGATTCACAATACCCGCCGCAGTCACTGCTTCTGTAGTATTCGTAATGGCTTCTAAATGATCATTCAACTATTCAAAAACACAGCAGCCATTAAAATGAAAGATACATAAAAATTGTTAAAATATTGATTAAATAATTAAATTTATCTTTTCGTATTAGTTTAAGTTTTTTAGATAAGTGGTGATTTAATATGGTATATATCAGAGTCAAAGATCCAGAGTTCTTGACTCCGTCATTTACCAATTACTTACTGATGATAAAAAAGAATCAGGGCGTCCAATCTTGTACATGATTCCAACAACAGCATTTTTTCCATCTAAGCTCTCGTGAAGCATGTGCACCTCCAAATCAAACTTCTGCCCATTGATAGTGTGTTCAGAAGGCGAGTGCCAGTGGCACTGTTTGAGCACATATTGAGTTTCGTTTATTTCAATATATCCTGCACCACCATCCCATTTCAGCTGCACAAATAATTCAAAAAGAAATGTCAGTTTAATTTTTTTTTTAAGAAAAAAAAGTAAAAAGAAAAAGTACGAGATGTTTTTGCTCCATGCATGGGGTTCATGGCCCCTGTTGGTAGAGGGCAGATAGGAGGGATTTGTTAACCCTCTTCTGAGCTCCCCAAAGGGACACTATTTCACTCTCTCATGGCCAGCAAATCAATTTGGGAGACTGCATTGTTCCATTTTGTACACATTGCCCATTCCGGGGTGAAGCTCTCCCCATCGAGCTTGGTCCCTTTTCGCTTTTCTCATCATAATCAATTCTCGCTCAATATCCTGCACCATTAATTGAAGGGAAAAAAAAGAAAAAAGAAATACATAAAAAGAAACGTTTTGGAAATTATTACAGTATTGTGACATGCAAATATTAGCCTTACGCTACCAACTTCACCAGATGTTGCTCGGTATTGAATTAAAACAAGACAAAAAG
>FXXK01002406.1:3582-27851 GCA_900184695.1 Betula pendula | reverse complement strand
GGGGTGGGGGGAAAGAGATATGGAAGAGGGGTGGCCGAAACCATCCTCTCTTTTCCCATTTTAAAAACAAAAAACAAAAAGGGGAAAGCTCATATACCCCATCAAACTATTACTTACTTAATAATATCTCTCAAACTTTCAATTGTGACAATGTCTTTTTCAAACTATCAAAGAATTGTCAATGTCCCTTCAAGAATGAAAATATCCTTAATAAAATAAAGGGAAAACCTTCAATCCGGTCGTGTCTGTAAAACAAAGTTTTACAACCACCAATAAATTTCTGCCACCTCATTAAAACACACCAAATATAATAGAATTGGAAACACCATATCAAAACCAAACCAGCACATTCTCACCCTAAATCACACTTAAATCTTCTCCACCCCTCCAGCCGTACGCCGCCGCCACCCCTGCCAGTAGCTGAAGCCGGAATCCTTCGCGTGGCAGCTGGCCAAGATCTGGCTGCTTGGCCAGCACTCTGGCCAGTACGTCGGTCACGCGGCCAGACCAGGCCGTATGGCCGCTAGCCATGAGGCCGGCTCGCTGGCCAAGCGGCCAGATCTTGGCTGGCCAAGCCGCGTGGCCATTGGCCAGCCAAGACCAGGCCACTGGCCTTGGTGTGGCTGGCGTGCTAGCCAAGCGGCCAGATCTTGGCCGGCCAGGCCGCGTGTGGCCATGCTGTGCGCGGCGTTGCTGGCCAAGCGGCCAGATCTTGGCCGGCCATGCCCGCGTGGCCACCGCCAGCCAAGACCAGGCCGCTGGTCCGGCCGGCGTGCTGGCAAGTCGCTAGATCTTGGCCAGCCATGCCGCTTGGCCACCGGCCAGCCAAGACCAGGCCGCTGGCTGGCCGACATGCTGGCAAGTCACCAGATCTTGGCCGGTACAAGCCGCGTGGCCAGCTGCACGCGGAGGATTCCGATGTTCGGCTTCCAACGGTTTCCGGTGGTGATGGTTTAAGAGTGGTTTAAGGGTTAGATTATGTTGGTTTGGTTTGATATGGTGTTTTTCAATTCTATTATATTTGATGTTTTTGTTGAGGTTCATATTTTAAGGTGGAGCTGTAAAATTAACCTTTTAAGGATGGACCGGATAGAAGGGGCTCTCTAAAATAAATAATTCTAGAAAAAACTAAAACTAAAAATTATAAATAATAATAATAATTAAAAAAAAAAAAGTAACTACCACCGAATTAGCCAATTTTAAAATTAAAAAATAAATTATAATGATTTTCATTTAAAAAAAAATTATTAGTTTTTCTTTTCAAATTTATAAGTATATTTTTATTTTATTGAAAATTTTTTAAGGTCATTTTTATCTTTTTTGTTGACCTTAAGAGAAAATATTGACAATTGTTTGATAGTTTGAAAGATATATTATCACAATTAAAAATTTAGAAAAAATATTATTAATTGAATAATAACTTGAGAGAAATATGTATACATTTTTTTAAAAATAAAAACCATCGCTTAAATTTATGGTCTTGGGCTTTTACCGAGCCGGCCCTGGTTACAAGGTTTAGAAGTCAGACAAGAGTCATTTAATTTGAGATCCTATTTATTGGTTGTAAGAATATTCTTGTAGCTGGACTTGGACAGAAACTTCCCATTAAACTTATCAACCGTGCACGGCAGGAAACCAAGGCTGATAATGAACTTGTCAAAATGGATAAAGTAAAACTTCCCATTAAACTTATCTTGAAGAAAGGAACCTGAATTCATAATAAAGCATCAACATTTACTTTGACTGAAACTAGGAATCACAAGAACAAATAGTCCACAAATCACCCACCTATCGTCGCCTTTTCTGCCTTACTGTTGGAAATTGAAGGGGTAAAGGAAGGGTAAATAACAGCAAGTTGTCCTTGCGAGAGAGCTTGCAACCCAACTGCTCATAATGCACTCTCAATTTTATTGGACTCATTCTCAGATCCTTTGCAATATCAGACGGGTCGGTTCGGTATTCATCAGCATATAGAGCGAGTACCAAGACATAACTAATGAGAAGATCATTTTTCTCAGCTGACAGCCTTTTTGACACTGGAGAGAACACTGTTGAGAACTTCTGGGATAGAATGCTAGGAATTCTGTGGCCCTTTGCAGAGGAAACGCCATCCATGGAATGCTGATCTTTGTACTTTATAAGATGAGTAATGTATGAGAATATGCAAGAAAGCGTTCTCTTCTCTGCCTCATCCTATAAACAATTAAACATGACATCATGAGATTGTAAAAATGCAGCTTTTGACCCAAAAAATAATTTAAAAGGGAAAAAAAAAAACACATTGACTAGCAAAAAGGATACCACAGGTGTAGGGCTAAACTCAAATTGGAAGGACATCAAAATTCAATATCTCTATTTTTGAGAACAGCATGTTTGTTTTCTTTTTCTTGGTAAGTTACATATGTACCCAGTTGGTCTTGAACCAAGACCTCACTCTCCACCCCATTCTTGAGAGAGAGAAAGAGAGGGGGGAGGAAGCGTATTGGAGCCAAATCTCATTGGCTTAGAGAATAACATGTGTTGGGCGGCATAATTAAAATTATGCTTTGTAAATTTGTAATTATCCACCCCTGTTCCCCATCCTAAAGTAGATGAGAGCCTCAGACATTTGGCATCCTTAATTGATTAATTATTAACGTTTCAGTGCTTTGAACACAAAGCAGGCACAAGCTGCCATATGCATAAACTTTGTTAATAAATGCATCTATAGCTAAGATACAAATTTGTGATGCGAAAGCAAGAAGGCCGATAAGTATTTACTATTTTTCTTATATGAATAATAAGTATTTAATATATTTCACACACAAATCTTTTTTTTTTTTATGGAAAAGAGAGTAAGGCCTTGTTTGGTACTCGGAATGAGTATTCCATCAGAAAAACGAATAGTTATTATTAGGAATCGATGAAGGTTGAATGAAATAGTTATTCTTATTCCTTGGTTTGGTGACAACATATGCTCTAATAGGAATTGAATCAAAATTACTAAAAAACTATACTATATTTGTTATTTTTTTTGAGAAACTTCACAAAGGCCCCTCCAAACTTCTATGCAATTTGAAATATCCCACCTGATATTTGATTTCTCACTTTAGCCCCTCATACTTTCAATTTGTCTCATTTTCCCTCCGTTAGGATTTTCCATTAAATCCTAACGGAGTGGTGCAAAAATTACCAAAACACCCATCACTTTAAATTTTTTTCTAATTTTTTTTTTTGTTTAAAATACAATTGTATTTTGAAAATTTCAACAGGATTTGACGGTGAAAACAGATGGAGGGAGGGTGAAATCATACAAATTAAAAGTACGAGGGGCCAAAGTGAGAAAAATCAAAGATTAAGAGAGATATTTCAAATCGCGTGAAAGTTTAGGAGGCATTTATGAAGTTTCTCCTATTTTTTTTAAACCCAAATTATTTATTAAAAAAAAAAATTGAATGGAATAACTACAGTGGGAGGCCACACCACCCCCGAAGACCCTCGTGGTGGGGTGACCTTGGCCACCCCCACCTCCGATGAGCACTGGGGATGGCTGTGGCCACCCTCGACGACGCCTGGGGGTGGCTGCAACCACCCCCAGTGTGCTCCAGGGGTGGTCACGGCCACCCTCGTGTTCTATAGTGGGTGGCCGGCCACCCACCTATTGAAACTCAAAGTTATTATTAAAAAAAATTAGAAAGAAAATAAAAAATAATTGATTTTTTTTTGAAAAATGTTGTCAATTCTTCAAGGAATAGCTATTCCTCTTCGTAAGAGAATAATTATTTTCATAAAATAACTATTCCTAAGAATAAGCTCTTACCAAATAAAAAAATGACTATTTCATAGGATAATCATTTTATTTCAAGGGTTTACGAACCAAATGGAACCTAAGTATTTAAATATAATTAAGTTGCAAACACAAGTAAAAGGAACCAGATGGTCTATAAGTTAGGCTTGTATTCGTTGGCAAGGGGAATTTATGTTTGGGATGTCTAGCTGTCATATGCCACAACTTTTGGCTTAAATTCATTTATTTGAATGTTTCAAACATAACGGTTGTGATAGCATACCAAATACCATTTACAAACGATTGGCTTTCCCTAAAAACATACGAAAGAGAAAACAACCTAGGTTTGGAAATATATAGCACTCAAAGTCAATATATATATATATATACCAAAAACTCCTCAAAAGGCAGGACCACTTTGTGTCCACCTATGTCAAGTAAAACCCAGGACTCATGCTTTGCACTCCTCTCAGCATAGACCGGTTGAGTCATAGGCTTCGCCCGAAGGAATGGTCCCAAGAGACAGTTTGCATTCAATGGGTTTCAAACTTAAAACCATGAGGAATACTCAAAGTCCCAAGGTTTCACCAACTCAAAGTCAAAATATATGGCACCAACTAATACTAATTTAACGGCCATAAGAAGTGGATCTTCTTCCATTAAGTTATTTGAAAAAACACTATTAAGACTTTCTTATACCATACCTGAATCTCCTGCAATTTATGGATTCTGTTGCAGACAAAGGTTGGGTAAGTGTTGGGGGGTACTTCTGCTCCCACTTGCAAAAGCTCAAAAATATCTTCAAGGAAACCCCACTCACCCTGAAGGATGATCTTGTCCAGTGGGTACGCCTCCTGGGGAGAAGGAGCAGAACCATCATATGGTGGAACATTACGAGCGATATTGGCATTAGTACTTTCAAGAGCCTCTGTTTTTATCTTTACTCCTTTAATTCTCCCACCCAGCGCCTCTTGAGATTTGGGATTATCTTCCTGGTTCAAAGAGTGCTTCTTTTTTGCCTGCCATATGATAATAAAGTCAAAGTCAACTGTAAGTGCAAAGGCTTCCAACAAAACTCAACTTACTCAGCTCGACATAGTGTTCTATCCAATTCTTAACTACTTTGGTTACACTGCTCAAAACCTCTACATAGCTCTAGGGCAAGGTCTTCTAATAATTTGCTTCCAATAAAAAACGGAAGAAAATGTTAAAATAAATTATAAGTTCAATACTAGAAGGAATCCAACAAACAAGATAAATTTCACAAACATATAAGAGGCCCATCAATGAACCAACCATTCCGCATACCTGCAGCCGTAAAATTGCTAGAAATTCATAACCACAAAATTCCCTTTATGCTAATGAATTCAATGAGAATCAAAGAAGACAGTAAACAGAAAATTCACCCCATGACACTAGTACCCATGGAAGGCCATACAACTAATAACATTCCATTAATGCCAACGGATACAATCCAAAAGGACAGGAAAGCATAGAATTTTTTTGATAGGTAAATAGCAAATGTCAATAAAAAGCGTAACGCGCCCCTACGTACACATGGAATATACACAAGGGCCACCAAAATATAACAGAAAGAAAAACCAAACAAAAGAAGAACCCAAAACACCCACAAAGGAAACCCTAACCCTACAAAGCAACCCTAAACCCGCACTGCTTTTACCCCAGCTAGACCCATTGGCTCTAGCATCAAAGTTAATAGAGCATTCCAAATGTTTCCGCTCCCTCCACCCTTTCGGTTTCAAAATAGAATCCTCATCCTTCTGATGCTGTCTCTCTTCAAGGACACTCAACAGATCCATAAACCTTTTCTCATTTCTCCTAAAAGTAATCCCCATAGCTGGAGCGATCCCCATTGCACTAACCACTACCTCGGAATAGCCATCAACCCCCACCTCTCCAAGCTTTCCATCCCAGCCCCATGCAAATGACTCCTCTTTGAAGATTCCCCCACCTCCGAGACGGTACATGTGAAACCAACCACCGGCAAGGGAGACCGACGAGTAGCACCCTCCTCTCCAAAAGAGAGTGGCTTGAGAAAACCCTGCCGAAGGAAAGCCTAGAATTCATCTAATGATACGAGGATCCAGGGAGCCCTATCTCTCTCTTTATCTTTTTTGATAAGTAATCTCTCTCTTTATCTAAGAGGAGGTTATTCTACCTATAGTCTACTACTCCTTTTTTCTTATTTATTTATTTATTTTGTACTTCTTGTAGGAGAGATGAGGCCAGGTAAAACCAGCAAATGCTTCACAATCAAAATCCCAATGCTGAGTGTTTACATTTCAAATACCAAATATGTGAGGCTTGCATGCTATATCTTTTTGCATACATTGAAGCATGCACTCTACCATGAAGATAACGAGTAGAAAAAGTTATATGCTTTATGATAAGAAAAACAGCAGTGTCATATTTTTATGGGTGTTAATCATTATCTTGTAACTACTCACTTAACAGGCCCCAACGTTTACAAACAAAATTTTAGATTAAGGCAACACCATAATCCAAAAAGAGTACCAGACATCAACCTTCAACATATCAAGATAACATTTGTAATATACATTACCAAAAAAAGAAATGGGTTGAAAAATGTAGAAGCGCCCAATCATATCCAAGTATTTCTTTATTTATTCATAATCTTACATTCGCTAGTTCCAATCTAGTAGTAAGGTGTACTTGTATTAGTATGCGCATCAAAATTGAGACTTATATAAGGTTAAGATTATCCAAACAAAAGGACCAAATATCGCAACATTACTACAAAAATTACGTTTTGCCATTAGAATGAAATTGGTCTCCATGGGATTAATGTTATTCCAATGAGCTCTAACTAAAACGAAACTTCCTGCCCACATGAAATGGAGTAGGAAAGGTCGTGGGTTGAAGACCCACTACATGCATATATAACTTACCAATAAGAAAAAAGGGTTTAAAAAAAATCACGATTTATAGAAATAAATCTCACATTTAAGGTGCATAAACTAATCTGATTCAACAATGCAAACATATCACAGGCCATTGCTTCAATTAATCAAAAAATTCTACAGTATCTCCACAGGTACAATGATTGTCATATGTTGAACCCCTCCTCAACAAATCATATAAGCCTCATAATGTGTGGGACTAATGTTTCTTTCTCTAAAAAACAATAATAATTGCTAACTAACTCGTGCATCTGAGGGTAATTCAACTTGCAAACTATCCAGTCACTCCATGCTTATGGAGGGTCGCAATGACATTAGGCCCAAAGGCTAATGAGACTTACATTTCTATATTGGCTGTGAGACTTACTTTTCTCATTAATGAAACTAGTATATCATAAGAACTTTCTCAAGCTTCGCTCTTGTGGTGGGGGGGTTCTACTTGGTGAGGAGGCTGTTCTTTGTCGGTCTCCTTTGCCGATGAACATCTCAGAGGTTGGGGAATCTTCAAAGAAGAATAATTTGCTTGGGAATGTGGATGGAGTTGTGGGAGCTAATGGTTACACTGAGGTTGTGAATAGTGCGATGGAGATTGCTCCAATTCTAGGTTTGTCTTTTGGGGGCGATGAGAAAAGGTTTATGGATATGTTGAGTGACATTGAAGAGGGACAGCATCGAGAGGGCGTGTTTGCGGAGAATGGGGGTTCTATTTCAAAACCGAATGAGTGGAGAGAGCGAAAAAATCTGGAATGCTCTCTCAACTTTGATGTTAGAAGCATTGGGTCTAGCCGGGATAAATAGGGCGCTGGTGCGGGTATAGGGTTGATCTATAGTGGTTGGGCTTTTGGGTTCTTTTGTTCGTCTTGTTGGTTTGCTAGGTTTTTTGCGGGTTGTTGGGTTTTTTATTTTGCTTGTAGGTATTTTCTTTATATACTACCTATGTACTTTGGAGCGCCTTTCGTTTTTTAATAAAATCTAACTTACTTATCAAAAAATAAGAACTTTGACATACCCAAGAAAAACCAATATAACCAATAGACTACTATTTGAAAAACACTAATTGTTATTCACCAACCGCCTACCACCTTGCCATGTATGATCATTTATCTACTAAGAAAAGGAACTTGTAATAGTAATAGAAAGCTAGAGAGGGCGAGGGGATTGGCTTACCTCCTTTATTGACTTCTTTGTTCCAAAAAGAATAGTAAGCTCTTTCATCTTGTCAGCCTTCTGTTGTGCAGAAATTTCTTCCTTCACTGAGCTTTCAGGTTCCTCATCAGCAACATCTAACCCTCTAACTTTAGGTTCTAGTCTAAATACCTGAACAATCAAAATTTAAGAGTTCCATTTTATTGTGAACTACATAGCAGCAACAAATAACCAAGCAGTAAAGAAAATCTATTAGTAAATTCTCACCCACAACCAAATGGCTAATGTATAAATTCTCTCAGCAACCAATAAACAAGAAAATTTCAACATTTCTTCAGCAATCAAAAAGTCAATATCTAAACTCTCCACATTTCATCAAGAATCAAATTCCGCACACATCCACATCAACCAATCAGTTAATAAATAAACTTTTCCACATTTTCTCAGTGAGTAAACACTAAAAGAATCAAAATTTCCACGCATTCTCAGCAACCAAACAGCAAACTCACCCTGTCACAAGCAACAGGCACAATCTTCAAGCTCTTGCTCTCCTTGTCAAACACCCCAAGTGCGTACTTATACCGCTGGCCAATCGTGGCCTCACCAGAGTAGTTGGTCCCAACGAAATCCACCCTAGACTGAGATGGGCTCACCACCATCTGGACCCTCTTGGGCCACTTTTGGCTTCGATAAGCCCTAACCCTAGGTGACCCAATACCATCAGGTCCCTCAGAATTGTTCCCACCGTAATCTTTGCGGGGGTCATAACTGGAGGAGAAGTAGCCAACAAAAGGCGGGGCTTTTTGTGGGTTCCCGTAAAGGACTTGCACTTTTGCTTTGGCTTGTACCGGTGGCAATGGCAGTGGTAGTGGTGTTGGTGGGGCTCTATGCTTTTTCTTCTTTTTCTTTGTTGGGGTCTCCTGGTTCTGGGTTAGTTGCGATTTGGTGTCTTCTGGTTCTGAGTTCATTGGAAGAGAATGACCAAAACTTTCAGCTAGAACAACAAGGCCACCACTTTTTTCAACAGCAACTTTGATTTCTGCAACCTCAACCTATATATTTAAAATGCCAAGAGTCAAAGCATAATCAAATGCAATACACAGTGCACAACAGTTCTGATTATCAAATGGACATGTGATGACTCTGATTTTATTAATTGGCTGAAGCTATAAGCATGTAAAAGTTTGACTAAGAGGCCAAAAGACATGTATAGTGTATATGGCTTTTACAAAAAGTTTGCACATGGAGCTGCTCACACTCTATTAGATGTAAAAAATAAAGCAAACTGAAGAATCAAAGCTCAGCTGCTGTTATCATATGTTCATGTCTAGAATTAGCAAATCTGTAAATCCACAACAGCATTAAGACCAAAATGCAACCAAAGGTTCCACCAACACCTCCATTCTACAACTCTAGCCACACAAAACAAGACATGGGAAGAAGTTCAAGATACATCAAAGTTAACTACTTAACCAAAATAGTCATCACCTCTTTGGGTTGGGTTGCAAAGAACAGGTAAGATAAAGAAGAAACTGAAATTTTGAATCTTATACATTTTACACCTTTTTTCTTTTGGACTCGATACATTTTACACAATGGAGATCCTAGCAAATATAAACCTCCATCACGATTAATCTTAACACAATCATCTAACCACCACTCAACTGAGCTTATATATATGTACACGCAAATAATATCTATATATACACATATATATTCTATACTACATTATACTACATAGAAATATGGTACATGTTTAGTATTATAGCAAATATCATAGAGTATATATAAACATATACTATATAAATACTATATGCAATATATAATATATCTATAAGCATGTATACAGTACACTATATATACAAAAAAAGAACTGGGCAAACCCAAGTCAGAAAGCCATAACAACGTAAATCAAAGAAAAGAAGAGGGCAAACCCAAGTCAGAAAGTATTACCTACCTCCCATTCCAAAAGTACGACGAAACAATAAAACCCAAGAATGCCAAACCAAAAAATGTACCATCTTTACATTTAACTCACAGCTCAACAAACACACATATACAAACAGCATCACAAATTATCAAATAATTAGTCCCATTCTCTCATTCGGAATAATCTTATGATGCATATCCATAAAACACAGAAATTCTTATGATAAAAGTACTTTAGTTTTCGAACACATACCAATCTATAGGTAGCCAGATACTCAAAACAAGACAATAACTCGAAAACAAAAAAAAAACCAAAAAAAAAACAAAACAAAAACAAAGCAACAATTTCCATTAATTTGCCATTATTCCACACCAGAAAAAGATACCCAATAACCATGAGTCCATGATACGCAGATTAACAGAAAAATAAAGTACTTTTATCATAAGAATTTCTGTGTTTTATGGATATCCATCATAAGATTATTCCGAATGAGAGAATGGGACTAATTATTTGATAATTTGTGATGCTGTTTGTATAAACAAAGAGTAACAACCGAACAAGGACTTAAAGAGAGAGAGAGAGCGGCGGGTCTGGCAGAGAAAGAGGCTGAGCTGAGTGGGGGCGCCGTAGGGCTGGAGCAGCGGCGCCGTTGGTGGAGGCTGGCGGCTGGCTGCAGGAGATGGAGGCAGCGCAGGGTTTCAGCCTTTCAGGTGTGGAGAAATGTGATTGAAGAAGGGTTATATACCCTTCTGAAAACGGCGTCGTTTTGAGAAGGGTATAAGTTTAAAAGAGAAGAAGTTATCAAAACGACGTCGTTTCAATACTCGGCCACGGTCGGTTAAAGTCGGGCAGTAGGCGGTCGGAGAAACCACTATTTCGCCTACCGACCGACTTTTGACTGAAGGAAAAAATCTCTTCCGTCTGCCGGCCACCAGTGAGCGGCCGGCGGGCCGTGAAGGTCGATATATGGCCGGAATACAGTCGGCATACGGTATTCGGAGAATTTGCCCAGGCCACCACATAGCATGGAGTTCAAGCAGGAATTCCATGCTCTAAGGAAAGCCTTTCACAACAGGAGCTGCTTCTGCTATCTTCGCTTCTCATTTTTTGGTGTGGCTTATCAGAGGCAGGTTGACTCTCTCTCTCTCTCTCTCTCTCTCTGTTGTTGATAAGAGTTGGAAATTTTATGTTTTTTAGTTCATTTCTACCGTTGGATGGTTCATGGTTGAATTCTTCTGCTTTGTAGACATAGTTGCTGGAGTTATTTTCTTAGAGTTATTTCTTCTGTTGTACTTGTTTATGGTTTTTAATTGAACCCATCTGCTGAGAAATGGATTTTCTTTTTTTTTTTTTGCGCGATTTTGGTCTTACAGGACTTGATAAAACTTATGTGCTTATCTTTTTTTTCCCCCTTTCTGGCCTCTCTCTCTATCTGTGCGTGTGTTATCGATCAGAGATACAGATAGCATTTGTGTACAGTGTAACTATCGAACGCAATTCTTTTTTTTTTCCTTTTTGGTGGTACCACGAAGGGGGATTGGGTAACCTAAATTAATTGAAATTTTTTACTTTTTGGCCTTACTTTTCACTTCTAAGCATGTGAATATGGTTTATTGGTATTGGTTTTACTGACCATTCCTTTTCTGTATGCTTTGGTTGATGCTCAAGTTAAAGCCTTTATCATGCTCATTTACATATGATATTTTTTCCCTCAAAATTCATTTGACATGGCTTTTCTTGTCTTCAATGTTTGGGAAGTTTAACTGGATTATCAGTGTTTAAAGGACTTTGATATTTTTTCTTTTAAATGACAGCTAGTGATGAATTATGAAATTTTACCTCAGGCTTTTATTTTCTATTTTTTTTTTTGGGCCATCTTTCCCAAACTGCGCACTCCTCCAGCACATCTAGGTAAGCTATAATCATGTTACATGAACTCTAACTATCCCTTTTGGTTTGATGTATCCAGCTGAATCTAAGGAAATTATAACTTTGTTGCTGTAAATCTGTCTTATTGTTTGAAACCACTCAATGACTCTGGAAGATTTAGCTTGAGTTATCAAATTTGCTGATCAATAGTGGTAACCAAAGGAATTGGATGCATGTGGTGCTTCCTTGAGAATGCTTATGAGCTATGATAGCTTGATCTTTTGCGATTTTGAACCCACTGATCATATTATGGCTCAAATGAGTGTAATAATTCTGTTTTTTGGTGAAAACCAATTTGGGTTCAGAATCTAGGTTAGATAATATTTTCTATGCAGTTTTCCATAATGGTCTTATGGGATTAGGGATCATCGTTGTTGGAAATTGTGTAATTCTTAGAAAAGTTGGCATGCTGAATTTCTAGTTATCCTTTTTCCAATGTACCAGAGTGTGGAGGTTGTTCTCATCGTTTAAGTCAGAGTATCTCTGAATGGCAAAGAGAAAAGGCAGGTGCCAATTTTTATGTCATTTTTATGATATATCTTTTGAGAAGTATAGTGCTTATGTGACAGAGTTCTGGGGTTAAATTATTGATATCAAAGGTTAGGTGTGTACACAGGAGTAAGATCTTAGAGGACAATGTGAGTTCGTTTCCTATTCCACCGGCCTCTTGGAAAAAAGCTTGAAGGCTATGTCATCTTTGAGAGCTCGTTAAGTGATTAGCCAGGATCTTTTGAGCCTGTTTCATTTGTAGTGCATGAGTTGTATTTGATTTGTTTATGTATATGTGTTGCCTCTACGGAGATTCTGCTTGGTGGTGACATTATCTTAATGGTGAATACAGTGCTTGATATATGTCTCTGCCTTTTGACATCAAAGATGTGTCTATTCTTTAGTAGATTGGGTTTTCCAGGTGGTGGGTGATTTGTTATATGCGGTACAGGAAGCATCATTTTGAAGGTGAATACTTGGCAGAATTAATCACTTTTTCGAGTCCGTACTGATTAAATGACATGTCTGCACTTTGTTGGAAAATTAATTTACTGTATGCAGTGCACAATTAGTTTTTGTTTGATTCTCTTCCTTCGTTTATTCATTCAAGTGCCTCTTTCTTTCTTTCTTTTTTCCTTTATTATTTTATTTTATTTTATTTTTTATTTCAACCTTCTCACTTCAAACTTCTACATTTTTTTAACAATCTTATAGTCAACCTATCTTCATCTTTTTATGTATACTCCATGTAGCAGGTGTTTAAAGGTGGTGAAGGGAGCTGATGCTATTGCAATAATTTATCTCTGGGAGACATGGATCAGAGTACTCAACTTCTCCTGTTTCCCCCCCTCCCCCCATCTTTTTTCTACTTGTTATAGTTTGGACTTAGCCTTAATATTGCTAGTTCAATATTTTTTTTTTCCCTTAAATTCTTTTGAAGGGCTATCTGATCTCTTTTTATTAGTATATTTTTCTAGGTGGTCTTGAGGCAAGCAGAGTTGTATGTGCCTATGTGGTTATAATGGTTGTCTGTCTTCCCTGTGCGAGATAATATTTACGGCTCAAATGTTGGTTTTGGAATTTGAAACTCACTGGTTATAAAGACAATTTAATTTTCTTTTAAATCAATGAGCTGGGAGATATCTATATCGTTAGACCTCCTAACCAAATGTTGGTCTGACACAATGTAATGTTGAGGACCAATGAGTAGAAATGATGCTTGATTGACTTCTAGCCCTGTGAGCCTCTTACAATGTTACTGTTAATAGTTCATAAGCTCTCTAGCATGCAGGACTGTTGATAAAGTTTGTCTCAATACGTGAAGCTATTCATCCCCTGATCTTTCTTCTTAGGTCTTTAACTCAGTCAGAACACTATAGTCTTTCCTAATAAATTCCTCTGCCTGCTATCGGAGAAAATTGCAGTTAACTATGTGGGGTTTATGTCTTTAAACAATGAGTTGTCCCTTGATAACTTCCTTTGTCCGAAACTTTATGAGCACTATAAGATATCCTAACAGTTATTGTTAATTTGATATTTGTGGAATTGTTATTATGTGAATAGTAAAGTTGTTTTCGAGTTTTATCACAATAGCAAACACCTGTTCATTACCCTGGATTTAAACTGAAATTAACATAAACCAAGGACCAGCAGCCCAGTGTCTCTTTTGGATGTGTTTAGCCATTAGTAATTTTGTGTTCGAAGTAAATGGAGAAACAAAATACTTATGTGGGACAAGATGAAGTGTGGATGAAATATGGTACACGAGAAAGATGGTGTTATAGTTGTAGGTTGTTCTGAGGTGATGCGCATTAATGGATTTGGGTTTTAAGGCATGATGGATTGGAGCTGCAGAGGTTGTTTGATGTGGATAGTTTTGCTTAACGACAAGCAGACTTTGTGGAGAATACTGCAAAAATTAAAAGAAAGAAGAAGAAGAGGGACATTCAATTCCACTAAAATTCGTTTGTGTTAGACTATATTAGTATATATTGTTCATTGTCCCACATGGCTTATTGATATGTACAGCTCTATTGTATTCCTATATAAATAGGCACCTTATATACAGTTTTATGTGTGATCAATATACAACCTTATTCTCAACATGGTATCAGAGCACAGGTTCTGAATCACCGTCATAATTTTTTTTTTTTGGCTTCTTCTCCGTTCTTTTCCGGCGCCGCCAGTATCTCCGGTGTCTCTCTCACTCTGTCCTTTTCGGTTCTCCTTCTTCCCCTCATCGTCTCGATCTGGTCCCTATACCAATCGAAACCTAGGAAGAAAACCGATCCAGAGCCGCCGAGTAGAGCCTCATCGGAGTCCTCACGCTCCTCCACGCGCCGCTCAAAGAACCAGCCGTCCGTCCACGCGCCGCTCCCGTTCATCGGATCACCTTGGAAGCCGCGCCATCTCATAGATCTGCCGCCGCCGATCCCAAATCCGCAAGAATCTCCGCCGAAAGACGTCGGACGCTAGGGGTGAGCACGGGTCGGTTTGGGTCGGGTTTCGCGGGTATCCGAAACCCGATCCGCGGGGTGCGGGTTTGAAAAAATTCAACCCGCAACCCGCATGTTTTCATTGCAACCCGACGGGTTTCGGGTTTGCAGGGCGGGCGGGTTTGCGTGCGGGTCGGGTTTAAACCCGAATTCTTATTGAGCTTTGGGCTCAAATTGAGTTAATTTTCATTGGGTTTTTTTTGTCAAAAAAGTGCTCTAAACTTATTTTTGCTGGATAAAGTTTAATTTTTGGCCCAATTTTCAAATATACAATTTTTTGCCCAATTTTTATTTGTACATGAAATGAAAAAAACCTAAACCCATTTTAAAAAAAAATAGACCTAAAATCACATTCATCAAAATCAATACTCATTTAAATAATAATACTAATAAAATATAATGTTCATAAAAGTGCATCAACTATAAAATATAAAAAGGGCATAAAATTATATTCAATAAATCAATAAATGTACATCAACTATCAAAAGTTCAACAAATTCAAGAAAACATTTAAATTAATATCAAATTCAAAATTTCACAAAAGATGAAAAAGATTCAATAATAAAGACACTATAGTCACTAAACACTAGCATCCAATTCAACCCATCTAAAAAATGCAATACATAAAATGATGGAATCCAATCCAACACATAAAAAAGTTATAGTGTTATAACAAATCGCGGGTCGGTCGGTACCCGCGATTTTCCAAAAACCAACCCGCAACCCGACCCGACCTGCGCGGATATGCAAAAAAATAACCCGAACCCGCGATTAAACCCTAAAAATTCCGAATTTTTCGGGTTGGGGTGTGGGTAGGATCGAGCGGGTTTCGCGGGTAGGGTCGGGTTTTGCTCACCCCTATCGGACGCACCGACCAAAGGTTCTGGAATCCCGCTCCATGCGCCCATGCGCCGTCCTGCCGCACGCGCGTGTCCATCACGCGCCAGCTGTCTGCTCCACTGCCGTCTGCCACGTGTCGGTCCACCACTACAGCCACGTCAGCCCTAGTGCCACGTCAGCATAGGCCACGTCATCACTGTTCTGCCACGTCAGCATCACTGGTTGACCATTGACTCTGGCCGTTGACCGTTGACCGTTGACTTCTGACAGCGTTGACCGTTGACTTTGGCAGCTTTGACCAGATGTTTCCTATTTAATTTTTCGTCCTGATCTCATATTTTTGGTCTGTTTTTTTGCGTTGGACATTACCAGATGGCACAACCCGAGATTCTTACTCATGTTCAGGCTATTTTGGATGGCACCAACTATACTATTTGGGCTCAATCCATGCGTAGTTTTCTGAAAGGGCGCAAACTTTGGCTTTATGTGATTGGAGATATTACCAAGCCCACTAAAGGTGCTTCTGAGTCTGATGATGCTTTCCGCACTCGTCTCATTGATTGGGACAGTAATCATCATCAGATTCTTACGTGGTTTCGTAACACCACCATTCCATCTATTTCCGCTCTTTTTGGCAGTTTTGATGAAGTTAAGAGTGCTTGGGATATGCTTGCATCCCGCTATTCCTCTGTTGATGGCTCTCGAGAGTATCAAATTATGCTCGAACTTGATCATCTGAAGCAGGAACCTGGACAGACTATCAATGATTTCTTTGCTCGCATGCAATTCTTATAGGATCAGCTTGCTCTCTCAGATCCCATTTGGAAGGATCCTACTGATGCTCAGATGTATGCTGCACGCAGGGATCAGCATCGCCTTTACCAATTTTTGCTGGTTTTACATGCTGATTTTGAATCTGTTCGTGGGCAACTTTTGCATCGCACTCCTCTTCCAACCTTGGACCAGGCTGTTTTTGAACTAGTTCGCGAGGAAACTAGGCTGCAGATTATGCGTTCTCAACATAGCCACACAGTCTTGGCTGCTCCATCATCTGGTTCTTCATCAACCTAGCCTGAGCAATCTGACAAGTCTGGTCCTGCTCGATTGTCTTCTAATCGACCTTCTCATAAGACTCGCAACAACAACTTTTGTCGTTACTGCAAACGGCCAGGGCACACTATTGATAAATGTTGGCGTAAGGGCAAATCTCCTGCACCCAATGTCGCGGTTGCCACTACTGAGAGTGATACCTCTCCAGCTGCTCCATCTCCAGCTGCTCCCTCTGGTGAGTCTTCAAGATCCACTTTCACTCTATCTACAGCTGACTTAGAGGCTATCGTCAGTCAGGTCCTAGCCCGTTCTGGTAATGCATCTTCCTCTGTCCTCTCAGTCTTACCAGGTACATCTTCCTCTTGGCTTTTTGATTCCGCTTGTTGCAATCATATGACACCTTCTCCCTCTTCATTTACCACATTTGCACCTTCACCACACTCTTCATTCATTCGCACAGCTGATGGCTCAACTATGACTGTTAAAAATATTGGCACTATCAATACCCATTCCCTTTCTATTCCTGATGTTTTTCATGTGCCTGAATTGTCCTTTAATCTTCTCTCTGTTGGGCAACTGTGTGAACTTGGTTATAGGCTTATTTTTTACTACTCTGGCGTGGCTGTGCAGGATCCTCGTACGCAACAGACCCTTGGGACCGGGCGTAGAATTGGGAGAATGTTCGAGATGTCATCCTTACACCTTCCCAAATCCGGAGTCTCTGCTGTTACCTCTTCATCACCACCTTCTACTGCACTTTGGCATTCGCGTCTTGGTCATGCATCTGTGTCTCGGGTACAATTATTAGCATCTAAGGGATTGTTAGGTCCAGTGTCCACTAGTTCTTTTGATTGTATTTCTTGCCAACTTGGGAAACAATCGGCTTTGCCCTTTAATAATAGTGAGTCTATGGCAGCTGCCTCTTTTGATTTAATTCATTCTGATGTTTGGGGACCTTCCCCTGTTCCTAGTATGAGTGGCTCACGTTATTTTGTTATTTTTATTGACAATTTTTCCCGTTACACTTGGGTGTTTTTAATGAAATCTCGTTCTGAATTATTAAATATTTATCTCAATTTTGCAAAAATGGTTGAGACCCAGTTTTCAAAGCGCATTAAAGCATTTCGTTCTGATAATGCCTTAGAATATACTCAGCATGCTTTTAAAGATATACTTCAACACTATGGCACTGTTCCTCACTTGTCTTGTCCGGGCACCTCTCAACAAAATGGGAGAGCTGAACGGAAACTTCGGCACATTTTAGACACTGTTCGTGCTCTCTTGCTTTCCTCTTCTGTGCCTACCCCATTTTGGGGTGAAGCCACTCTCACGGCTGTTTACACCATCAACCGGTTGCCTACTCCTGTTATTGATAATTGTACTCCCTACGAGAGATTGTTTGGCATCTTGCCCATTTATAACCATCTTCGTGTCTTTGGATCCGCTTGTTTTGTTTTACTCCAACCACATGAGCACACCAAACTTGAGCCTCGTTCTCGATTGTGTTGCTTTCTTGGGTATGGAGTGGAACAAAAGGGCTATCGGTGTTATGATCCTGTGTCACATCGTCTTCGTATCTCTCGTCATGTAGTCTTTTGGGAACATCGGTTATTCCACGACGTCGGCAACTTCTGCATGCCATCTTTTCCTCCTGTTACCACACTCTTAGATATTCCTTTGTCCTCTTCTCCTACAGCACCATCCTCGCTCGAGCAGCCCTCATTTGAGGCTCTTGATGTCACTCCTCCAGCACCGTCTTCACTCGAACAACACACATCTGATGCTCTCGATGCTCCTCCGCTCGCGTCTCCAGGTTCTGTTCAGTCCGAGGCTCCTGCTCATTCGCCACCACATGACCTTCGTCGATCCACTCGAGTAAGATCTTTCCCCTCCCATCTCCAGGATTTTCATTGCTTTCATGTCTTAGCTACCTTACATGAACCTCACTCCTTTCGTGAGGCCTCCACTAACCCTCTTTGGCAGGTTGCGATGAAAGAGGAACTTGATGCTTTACACAAGAACAATACATGGGATCTGGTTGACTTACCTCTAGGAAAGTCTGTTGTTGGGTGTAAGTGGGTCTACAAAATTAAGACTTGTTCTGATGGTACTGTTGACAGATACAAGGCTCGACTTGTGGCGCGAGGTTTTACTCAAGAATACGGTGTGGACTATGAGGAGACCTTTGCTCCTGTTGCTCGCCTCTCTTCTGTGCGTGCTTTGCTAGCTGTTGCAGCCTCTCGCCATTGGTCCCTTTTTCAAATGGATGTCAAAAATGCCTTTCTTAATGGCGATCTGGAGGAAGAAGTCTATATGCAGCCACCTCCTGGACTCTCTCATCCTCCAAACAAGGTTTGTCGTCTTCGTCGAGCTCTCTATGGACTTAAGCAAGCTCCTCGAGCATGGTTTGCTAAATTTAGCACCACTGTCTCTCGCCTTGGCTACTCCATCAGCTCTTATGATTCAGCCTTGTTTCTTCGCCGCACAGATAGAGGCACCATTCTACTTCTGTTGTATATAGATGACATGATAATTACTGGAGATGACCTCACTGGTATTCAGGAGCTCAAGCAGTTTCTCAGTCAGCATTTTGAGATGAAGGATCTTGGCCCTCTCAGCTATTTTCTTGGTCTTGAGATTTCCTCTTCTTCTGATGGCTACTATTTGACACAGGCCAAGTACATCTCTGATTTGCTTTCTCGGGCCAATCTCACAGACAGTAAGATCGTCGACCACCCCGACTGACTTAATACTCGTCTCACTCCTCATGATGGGGAACCTCTTCGTGATTTTACTTTGTATCGGCATTTGTTGGCAGTCTTGTCTATCTTACTGTCACTCGACCAGATATCTCCTATGCTGTTCATCAGGTGAGTCAGTTCATGGCTGCTCCTCGCTCCACTCATTTCTCAGCTGTCCTTCGTATTCTTCGCTACCTAAAAGGGACAATTATTTCATGGGCTCCACTTCTCCTCACAGTCCCCTCTTCAGCTCCATGCCTATACTGATGCTGGTTGGGCAGGTGATCCTACAGATCGGCGTTCTACCACAGGTTACTGTTTTCTACTTGGTACCTCTCTTATTTCCTGGCGAAGTAAGAAACAGACTGTTGTTGCTCGATCTAGCACTGAGGCAGAATATCGTGCTCTAGCTGACACCACCTCAGAGCTTCTTTGGTTACGCTGGCTATTACAGGATATGGGTGTTTCTCTTTCTTCTCCTACTCCTGTCTACTGTGATAACAGAAGTGCTATTCAGATTGCTCACAATGACGTTTTTCATGAACAGACCAAACATATTGAGATTGATTGTCACTTTGTTCGTCATCACCTTCTTCAGGGCTCACTACAGCTTCATTCTGTTTCGTCTCGTGATCAACTCGCAGACCTCCTCACCAAGTCACATCCTCCAGGACGGTTCCGTGATCTTATCTCCAACCTCAAGTTGGTTTCTCGCATTCCACCTTGAGTTTGCGGGGGGATGTTAGACTATATTAGTATATATTGTTCATTGTCCCACATGGCTTATTGATATGTACAGCTCTATTGTATTCCTATATAAATAGGCACCTCATGTACAGTTTTATGTGTGATTCAATATACAACCTTATTCTCAACAGTTTGATTACAACTGAATAAATCTATAGCCTAGCAAACTTGATTGGAAAGTAAATGTCTTCCACCAATATGGAAAGTCATTCAGACGCAATCTTCCCGGCGGAGAACTAGCTGCTCTACTCAATATAGCACTCAATGGACTCAGATACTGCTAGAAACACTTGATCAAATTTAACCTTGGTTAAAATGGTGTAGAATCTATGCAGTATTTTGCACAAAATAACGATTATGCCACTATATATAAAAAGAAAAATTCCATAATTTTCTAGAGCTACTGCTTAAATTTAAAACCGATTTAATCATATACTGATTCATTTGAGGCAACGTCAAAGACCATGCAATTCTTGTTTGATGCTTCACATTGGCCCCACATGTTAAAACCCTAAGTTGCCAAAACTGGAAATTGCAAAAGAAACGGCAATTGAACCCTCTTTTTGCAGCCGCATCATTGTGCCGTGCTGCTGCTGTTGTTTTATTTTTTGCAGAAACTCTGCAATCTGTATGTCTTTATCTGAACATAAATTGACTGAACAAGTCACTGAAGGTGTTACATTGAACACAGGACTCTCAACAGATGTAGTGGACTATAGAAATGGTGACTATGTCAATTTAAAGATGTGGAGAACCCTCAATTGGGAGTGTTTGATAAGCCCCTTCCTTGCTTTGGCTGTGGAATTGGATGGTTTTCGTGAGTTTTCATAGCTCCTCTCTCTCTCTCCCCACCCAATTGTGTGTGTCTTGATGGTTGCACTTTTTCTTGCAATCTTTTGCTAGGATTTGCATGCCCACTGATGTGGTACTATGCTACAATTTTATACTTCAGAAAGTACTATCATAAGGATGTTAAATACTTCATAATCAAATGCTAATAATATATAGCAGCGAAAATTAAGATATAAATATCTCTAGCCATATTTGCTCAGCCAAGAAAGATTCTCATAGCAATAGAACAAAGAATCTCTAGCAATTTGAAATAAAATATTGAAGAAAGGATCTTCTGACCTATGCCTACCAATAGCAGTAAATGGATTACACAGACTTTATTTATAGGTAGGTCAGAGACTCTTTCACCATTGTTAGCTAATTATTCTCCTCCCATTAAGGAGAAAAATCAGAAGAAAATCAGCAGTTGATTCATATGATATCAACAGTTGATTCACATGATATCTACAGTTGAAATAAGTAAGAACATGTGTGACATTAAGAGCCATTTATGTAATTTCTTACAAAGGATCCAAGGGAGCGAGATGAACTTGCTGCCAATGCAAATGTTGTAAGTGCCGCACTCACTATTTAATCTAATACTCTGTTTGTTAGTTTTTTTGTTTCAATGGGTATATGACAACCTTGATAATTCTTATCGCTATTGTTTTTTCTTTTTGTGATTGGAACTGGTAATTGAGATATAAATATAGCGACTTGTATAAAAAACAAAAAAAGTTTTTGCGTCAATTCAAAAACCTAAAAAGGAAAAGTGTCCGTTGAGCGACTCATGCCTATGTCATAATAGATGTGAACACTTGTGAAAAGCCAGGTAATAGCAGATGTTGCAGGGAAAATTATTATGCGGACTCAATTGCAATGAATTATGATGAAGCATGTGTATGCCATTTGTCTTTTTCATTAATACCAAATGTTATGGTCCTTGCAGGCTTTTCTACGTACATTTGCTTTGATAATTACAGCAGCTGTTATTCTCTTATAGTCCTTTTCACTACAATTATGCGCCAGTACCCATCTCCAATGTCACCTTCATTGAGGAAAAGCCTGAGCTGATGGTTTTTAACTCAACTACTCAAAGCTTCCTTCTAGTAATCATAACGGTGCCAGAAGATGCAAACCGATTTAACTGAAAGTTCAACTATCTGAATACCTAAAAGCAGTTTTTGGGTTTCTCTTTAGCCTTGTGCATAATACGAGCCTTGTATAGTAAGAGACCACAACTGCCTAGCATTCACAATGAATTATCTACATTTTTATTTATAATAGCTAATGAAAAGTTATTTTTTTCTATTTTAGCTAATGACTTTTCAGATATACTCTACTTACCGATTATCAAGTCTTTTTTTATATCATTTAAATATTATTTCTTGTACTTCATTTTCCAAACAAATATTTACTCTTGGATGAAGGAGAGTAATAGAAAGATTGAGAGAGGAAAAGAGGGAAAGAGAGAAAATCATTAAAAATAAAAATTATGCATTCATCTACAGTGTAGATTTGATTTAGAAAATTGGATGAGGATTTTTTTTAGAGCTTTGGTTAGTGTGAATCTTGTGTATCCGGAAATGAAATTATGCAGAGTTATTTTTGTTTATAAATGAAATTCTAGAAATATCTTTTTGTGTATGTGGAAGATTTTTTAATTTGCTTTATTGTTAAGTTTGCAATGGATGGGTTTTGAACCCAAGAAGCGCTTTTATAAGGGAAACATGAGCATCTCAAGTAAAAGAGGGTAAGTGGTCCATGCTGAAATTTAGCTTAAATATGTAGAGGGTAAGTGGTCCAATCTGGTGATAATAGGATCCGGGTTCAGACCCCGACAGCGGAAAAGGATTATTGTTTTGTTTTGTTTTGTTTAAATCTTTGTTTTCTCATCAGGCCACTTGAATTGTTTAACCAGCCCAAAGTGTTTGCGGGCTTGTTGTTCTTCAAGAAGTCTATCTTATTGGCCCATGCGATCCCTCAAAAGAATATCTTCTTCTTCTTCCTTCTTTTTTCTTTATTTTTATGTTTTTTTCATATACAATACCTAAGGTGATGGGTAAGGGACGAGAAAGTGACACTAGATAGATGAGCTCATTCGAGGGATTTGTCATTTTCAATGACTATTTCGAGTGAGTCAGGACTCCCGAATACAGATATTGTATTATACCAAATAATAATATTCAACTTCCCTTTATTCTCTTTAAATAATACAAATAACTGGAAATGAAATAGAAATCTATAAGAGATTGAGTTATTCCTATTTCTACGGATATGGATAGAACTCCTATGAGCTCTTAACCGAGAGTGCATTATTGCAAGTCTACTACTAGTCTTCTCAGAAGAATCTTATTCCAGTACAACCACTCTTATCTAGATAATATCCGTTTTATTATATTTTTTAATAGTCACAGTCAACAGCATTATGTCTATGTCGCCGCTATTGGTGTCTCATTAGCGGCAACATTCATATGTCGCTACTGATATCCATTTTATTATATTTTTAATAGTCACAGTCAACAGCGGCGAAATGTTTGGTCGTCGCTGTTGATCCCCATTTTTTTAAGGAAAAAAATTATAACATATTAAAATCATACTTGTCTATTAAAATTATATTATGATATTAAAAACATATTTGCATGTTAAAAGTTTTGAAAAAATTAAAACCTATAGAAGAAAATAATTCTTTTTATATTATTAGTGAAGTTTTTATATTTTCAAACCAAACACAACAAGTATATATCTATATCCTAAAAAATGGAAATTAAAATGCTTTAACAGATAGCCAAATTTTATAAGAAAGTAAGGATTAATAGGATAACGACAGCTAATGTGGAAAGAACAGCCCATGGTGTGTTGAAATATTTGCGCACAAGCAAGGCTCGCCATCTAGGCCAGTGGCGTCAGCAATGACTATTAATTTTTCTCCAAGTCCTTGATATTATTTATGAGATTATCTAATAATATGACATTGGAAGTGAATCGGGTTTCAACACCGGGGCATCGCTGCTCAAAATTAATTAGATTTCGAAATATGGTTTTTGTTGTATCTTGAATTAGTAATGATGGGAGTTCCATAACACCGTCAGCAAATTGTATATCCAATATGCTTTTAGATGTACATACTCGCTTGGATGATTAAGGTGCTACGTCGGGAATTGGGTCGGAGACAGTTTGGGTCTTGGCCATGCGAGGGGTGAGGCTAGTCCTTCTGGCTCGAAGCATCAAGGCTGTCGAGGACACCAAGGCCCGCATGGTGGTCGAGTTTCCCGATTCCAAGATCGTCGTCATGTTGCTCAATCTTAGCTCTCTCGATTTTGACCCAAACTTTGTTTACAAATTCGAGTCTATCGGATTGTC
>FXXK01002405.1:0-17688 GCA_900184695.1 Betula pendula | reverse complement strand
AAATTGAGGAAGCTTGGAGAAGAAACAAATCAAAGTAAATTTGAATGGGAAGGAGAAGAGACGTAAAAGTTTAAAAGTGTAAAAGCTTACACACGAATTCAAATGCAAAACTTGGTCAGTGTGAATGCGTAAAACAAGGATATTAAACTTTGTCCTCCACGTACATGCGCTGGTTGTGAAACCGGAGCAACCTCAGCATATTCAGTAATCTTAATTGTTGATTAAGATTTGATATTTTATCAATCAATCCAAGTCGTTGGATCAAAGAGCTCATGGAATCATGCAGCACACTATATAATCCTCCTGCCTATTTATGCAATTCAGCTGCAATCTATTTTTGAAATCCAATGGCCACTATTTAATCAAGGTTATTCAAAGGCTAAGATTATGCAAAAAAAAAAAAAAGGCTGATAAATGCATGGGGTTGTGAGACTTGGTTTCGCGTGCGTGGGTTAAAAATGGGCTTTAAATAGCTATCCTCCACATGCGTCTTTTAGTGAAACCGGAACTGCATCAGCCAAAGAGGTCATCCTGACCATCTATTATGATTTCAAGTTTGATGATTCTTTTTTAATTGTTGGATCAGTGAGTTGATGTAGTCATGCGAAATACCATATAACACTCACATAGCACATGGGCAGTACTTCCTTTTTTCTGCATTCATCGTTTTAATGCTTATCTATTTGTTTTGGTTTACCTTGTGTGTCAAATCGAACGTCAGGCCTCTGCCAAAAGCTTAGCTTCATTAACCCCACTTTTTAAAGTCTAAACCCTCGTCAAAGCCAACCTTTTATTTTGTTCCGATTCAAGAAAGGAAAACCAACCTAACCTCTTTACTCTTTAGTTTTAGATTTTGAATGGTAATTGTTAGGTTTTATGGCTTTAGCAATTTCTATATCAAAATGTGTTAATAAAATGTGTCCAGACCATGATAAGATTATTAAGTGTAATTAAAGCTAAAGGTGTCAAAACATTTAAAGTTAAAAATTATGCTCAAAACCTCGGGAAAAAAAGAAAAGAAAAGGAATGGACCATTCCCTTAGACCGGCGAGTCACCTGTTCGACTGGAGACCAGTGACACTTGACAGCAGGAGAAAAGCACGGAAAATCAAAGGTCCAGATCAAATCAAACAAAATTAAACAATCGTGCTCAACCAGCATAACGTGTCAAATGACCAGTAAACATCTTCACATGTCAACTTGAGATGGAATGATGACAAAAGATCAACGGTCCAAATCTCGTTACGTGTTGACTTAATTGATGGGATGAGTGTTTTAATGTTGAAAATCAAATCGCGTTCAACCGAATAGAAAAAAAAAAAAAAAATCGCGTTCAACCAACATAGCGTGTCGTTTGACCGACGAGCATCTCCACATATAGGTCAATGTGCAATGAGACGTGGCGTTGATGCAATGAGAATTTAATCCTACTGACTCACCGCCGTTCAAACGAAAGTATATCCCATTTGATCGGTTGTGACTTGTGAGGTGTACAACCAAAATGGACAAAGATTGATGGAGCGGAAGACTTGGTAAACAAATCAAAAGCGTCTGCGTCTTCTGATTAAAAGATAAAATAAGCCTGCAGGCTTAAAAATAACAAACTCCGCAGAGTATTTGAGAGAAATTCTCTGATTGATAAATATTCAATTGTGTGATTGTTTATAATGTAGACTCACATATTTATACTAGTAGGAAACCTAAAAAAAAACAAATAAACCTAGTCTTAATAGAATAAGTAAACCTAGTCCTAGTAGAACAAGTAAACCTAATCCTAGTAAAGAAATAAATAAATACAAGTCTACAAAGGAAAGAAAAAAAGTAAATACAATACTGAAAAGGAAATAAACAAAGTTTTAATAAAACTTTATTTATTAATTTTTTTAGTAGAATCCTAATCTAAAATAGAAAATCAATAAATTGATTTTTGTGTCAATTGTATCCGGTTGACAATCAGTAGTGATCGTGACAAGATCTTTCCTTCCATACTTTCACTGTCTGAATCTGAACAAAAATCTTCTTGAACGACACTTTCCCAATATGTTATTTATTATTTTTCTTATTTTGGAATTTACCGAAAATATGAGTAAATTCCGTCCTACATCAGACACCCCCACTTGAAAAAAACTCGTTATCAAATTTATTTTGTGATATGGCACGCGCGGCTCATATGAAGAAAGATACTTTGAGAAATTTACGTAGATAGCATCAAAACATGTATTTTCCCTATTGTCTCATTCCATAAAAATTCCCCTAACAATTTCTTTTTGGATATCATCTTCAACTTTACTATTTTTTTCAAAAGAATCGACATTAATCTTTTCTTCCGTGATGATCGTGATGAGTTGCGCCTGTGGTGGAGGAGGTGGTGGATGTTCCTCCATTGGTGCAGTTGTTGGAACAAATGGTAATGGCTGCACACTGCACAAATTGTTTATCTGACGGCAGCTCTCTCTCACGAATAAATTCATTAAAGTAGTTGTAATTGTAATATGAATTGGCCATCGAATCCAGATAACGCCGGCTCGGATACCCCATGAATTCGGCTCTTGAACGAGCCCCTCCCCTACAAAGCGGCGTTGTTGAAGAGGTTGCAACTGTTGCTCAGGTAGCCATCGAATAAGATAACGCCTGCTCTGATACCAACTGACGTAGCGGAAGACTTGGTAAACAAATCAGAAGCGTCTGCGTCTTCTGACTAAAAGATAAAACAAGCCCGCAGGCTTAAAAGTAACAATCTCCGCAAAGTATTTGAGAGAAATTCTCTGATTGATAAATATTCAATTGTGTGATTGTTTACAATGTAGACTCACATATTTATACTAGTAGGAAACCTAGAAAAAACAAATAAACCTAGTCCTAATAGAATAAGTAAACCTAATCCTAGTAAGGAAATAAATAAATACAAGTCTACAAAGGAAAGGAAAAAAGTAAATACAATACTGAAAAGGAAATAAACAAAGTTTTAATAAAACTTTATTTATTTATTTTTTTAGTAGAATCCTAATCTAAAATAGAAAATCAATAAATTGATTTTTGTGTCAACCGAATACGGTTGATAATCAGTAGTGATCGTGACAAGATCTTTCCTTTTATATTTTCACTGTCTAAATCTGAACAAAAATCTTCTTGAACGACACTTTCTCAATATATTATTTATTATTTTTTTTTATTTTAAAATTTATCAAAAATATGGATAAATTCCGTCCCACATCATAAATAAAAGGTAAGGATAAAGTTGGACATTGGGATTGGGCCAATGCATGCTATAATTTTTGGGAAAAGAATTATTTTTATTTTAAAAGAAATGAAGAAGAGTCTGTCAGTATAAACAGATAGATTTTTTTGTAATTAAAATGATCCTAATAGCAATTTTCGTGCGACAGAACAATCCGTCTTTTCCTTCCTTGTACTTTTTTTTTTCTTTTTTTCTTTTCCTTCTTTGTACTTAGCTTGCCCCTTAAGGATCTATCTATCATCGCTTTCAGAAACTGTTGCGTCTAATTTCTCACGCTCGTGCAAAAGCATCGCATTTCTTCTAGTTGCGTAATCAAATAGCATGATTGGCGTTTAAGCTAGAAGCATCATGAGAAAAAAAAAAAAAAAAAAAAAAAAAAAAAAAAAAAAAAAGCTAGAAGCGTCATAGCGGCTCTACAGAGAAAGGTAGACCCCTTTGTAATATTGATATGGTACGGTCAGGTCCATCCATTTAGAGGTAACTCCCATTTATTTACGAGACATGTTAGGCTTCAATTTCCTACCAATCTTTTATAAATCTTTTTTAAAACAAATTATTGGATCTTAGAAACTACACGGATCCAACATATTCAGTGATTAATTTTTTAAAAGATGGATGAAAGATGAAAAAATAACATTTTTCTTAATTTATACATGGTTTCGAATATCTTGCAAGTTTATTTAATATTATAAAAATGATTTATTGTTTCTATTAATATTAAAAATAGATCTTCACATAAATTTTATTTATAGAAGTTTATCCATTTTTACGTGAGAATTAAAAGTAGAGAAATGTTATATACTATATCTCATTTCATTAGATTGATATAATATTGCCCATTAACCCTTGGATAAACTATTGTTTAAAAAAAAAAAAGAAAAAAAAGAAAAAAAAAGATCAATGGCTGATTGGCATACCACATCAACTCAATGAGATTGAGGTGGGATAATGGTATAGTATATAGAATTACTCTAAATGTATTATGGGAGAGAAATGATAAATAATATATTCTCATTCTACCACTTTTTTATTGGATTGATGTTGTAGTGCCCATTAGTCTTTCAATTTTTTATTTTTTAACAAGGGTCGATGAGCACTTCCTCATAAGTCTAGATAGAGCATTCACAACGGGCTCCTCATATTTAGCTTTGATAAAAAAAAAAATAACAAAACTCATCAAAGTGTCCATTTAACAAGCTCCTTACTTTTGTTTTATTTTAATTATTGTCAGATTTCCTCCCTATATTCTAATAGCCAAAATTCACTCTCTACTCATTTTTTAAATATTATTTTCTCTCTCTCTCTTTCTTTTGGTTCTTTTAGCATGCATATTTTCTAACTCTCTTATTGGTTCAAACTAATAAAAAAATAATATTTAATTAAAGTATGAAAAAATGTAAAGAATTTGATGGTTGATTATTTTTAAAAGTAACTCTTTAAATTTGAAAAAAGTGACATTTTCTTCTCAAATTTAACTTTTATTTGAGTAGTCCATTATAAATGCTCTGAGATAACCGGATAGGAATAAGATAGATGTATTGTATGTAACATTGCTCAAGTATTATAGTTGAATTATTTGTTATACAAAAAATAGATAATAAAATAAAAGAGTAATTATATTTAATAAACTCATAAAAAGAAATTATTTAATAGACTTATATATAACAATCGATGTGACATCAAAAATCAATTATTAAATCAGCAATTGTCTTCCTCTCTTTTTCAATTTTACACGTAAATGGATATGGATATGAGATCTATGAGAAAAAGTACATATAAATTAGGTACATGTGAAACACACGCGAAGCCACCCCATTCCGACTAGTGTTACGTGTCCGAACTTGAAAGCGTAAATTACAGAACAATGTGACGATGACTCGCCCCTCAAGCGTGCCGATCCCAACGGTCATTTCTCCACGAAAACTCAACCGATCGCCCACGACGCCCAGGATGAGCGGGGGGTCGCTCTCCGAGTCACCCCTTAACAACAGCGTTCCCGAGATCCCAATCGAAATCGTGAGCGAAGAAGAAATGGCTCTCATCGAAGCAGCCTTATCCGCCGCTCGCTCTTCGATCCCTGCAATTCGTTCACCTTTTGATTTTCACAGGAACGCGAGGTCTATTCAGTCAATCACTGTCCTATCCAAGAGGAGCTTCTCGGGTCGCACCAACCTGGACATCGAGGATTCGGGCCATTTTGCGAGCACCCAGAAGAAGGGTAAAGACGCTGAGCCCTTCTTGCATCGGTTCAGGGGAAAGAAGGGCTTGTCTGTCACTGATATCACTGCCACGGTATTGAATATTTTTTCATAATGGGTCTGGGTTGTTGTTGGTTTTTGTTGAAGTTTTGAGTTTTGCTTTGAATGTGAGAAATTTTCGGGTCTGGGAAATGGGTTGGAAAGGTTTTTGCTAGAATACATATAGGGACCGTAATTTTGATTTTGATAAGGGATCATAGGGAAGCAACCATTTTTATGTAGTTTGAGACTTGCGTAAAACGAATGCTGCTGACTAATTGCAGCACCTTCCAATAAATTCCATATATGGTTTTCTCATCAGCAACTATAGTGCTTGAGGCGGTGGAAAGCTCTGTTGAGACCTGTAACTGTGAATCAACAATCACTGTAATCTTAATGCAATATGTATGCAAAATGTGTATTTTGTAGAGATAGCATGGAGAAGGTCGGCTTTATCTTGTAGACATACTTTTAATTGTTGAACATTTAGCTTTTAATGAATCGTTATATGAGAATCATTGTACTTTTGGTTGCAGTTGTGCTATCTACTTTCACTTGCGTGAAGCTAGGATGGCGAGGTTTAGGTTTGCATTATCTTGATCATTACATGGCCAATTGGCCATCGGATTTTGGACAAATTGATTATATAGAATTGACTTGCATAACGATAGGAGCTTGATACCTTTCGCTTAATATCTAGTACTTGTAACTCCTCTGGAGCTCACGAGTGGAAACACGAACTCATCCCGATGGTTCGTAAATGAGAGGTAACGCTGAGATGAAAGTAAGAGAGGGCGAGGATCATAGGAAATTGGTAGGGTTAGTCTTGTGAAGCAAATGCCCTCTTTCACTGCTAGAGCAAGCACCTTCCTATCTTATGTTGCCTCATTTATAGACGACCTAAGTTAAAGTTATTTTCCAAATTTGGCTTTTGCATTCCTTTCTATGAGTCAAATTAATGAGCAGACCTAATTTTCGTACTCCTGAATGTGATACTATTTTGTTATAGAAATTGTATTATCAAACTTAATTTACATAAACAATTCCATTTCTTTTTAATTTCATTCTATAGTCCAGCAAGGAATCTGAGCAGTCAGAATTCTAGTAAACTTTTTTATGATGCTTTCATTGCACATTCATTGTTTCTGTTATCATAATATTTCATAAAAGTAAAGTTCATAATTGATTGGATGAAGCTAATTTGTCTCCATTTAGCCTATTGACACCGAAACCTATTCATCTCATTATTGGTTCTAATTTCATGTTAACAACAGGATGGGTGTGAAAAAAAAATCGGAGTTCTTGGTTCTCCCTCCGTGGAACCGTAAAAATACTAAAGCATTGAAAAGCAAGTGTAGTGCTCGCCACGCCAAAACTTGAAAGAAAGGGTAACCACTTTTAAAACTCAATGATATACACTAATGCTGCATTTTAACATGCATGCCTCTTGTTGCCATATGAACAGATAAAACTCCCAAAGTCCCCAAAATGGATTTTTTTTTTTTTTTTGGTAAATTTGGGTAATAATTCATCAACCCCTCAAACCTTAAATAATATGCGCAGACCATAATTTGGTTTAATTGCTGGTTCAATTGGGAAGAAAACTGTTGAAATAAGTGAATGAAAAGAAAATAACATTAGCTTACAATACGTAATAACATGTAACTCGTATAGTACTAAAATAGCATGCATATTGTATCATTCTTAAATTTCATCAAATTTCAGTGTTTACGAATCTTTTTTGGTACACATTCTAACATATAATAACCTTGAAGGGTCATTCCAAACTTACCCTCCTTATGTTGTTCCGTGCAGCATTTGTAAATGTGAACACATGTTTGGATTAGCCCACCTTTCTACGCTCTTTCTAATGTTTCAACTGTGTTACAATTATCCATCTCATTGTATATTTTGCAAGGTTATGAAAAAAGGTTAAATTTCGTGTCCTATCTAACAGAAGACATGTGGGCTCAAAAGCTTCTGAATTTTAATAATTTGGTATAATCAATCTAACTGTTTGGAAGATTGACTTTCGTGAGTTGCCATTGTGAAGTTTTATGATAATTAAATTACATAATTAAAATTCTTCTCTCTATAATTTACAGCTTTTTGGAATACTGTTAATTTAATAATAGTTAATCAGAGCATAAATCTATAAGTTTGAACTCCGACTATCAGACGTTTAAATGCCTATTTTAAAATTAAAATATTCCACGTGTTGTCTAGTCCAACATGCTGAAGGAGAGTGTTAGAATATTAAATTATGATTAAATTCACCCTTCCCTTCTATTAGCTAAGCTTTTGAGATAACTGATGAATTCAAATCATATTTTGGCTATCTCCTAACTCAATTTCTGGCTTGTCCATGGTTTTAGCTAGCTCTTAATGATCACATGGCACATGATTCTTTCTACTTGCTTAGTGGGTTCCATTGAATAATTTTGAAGCCAATTGTGTTTAATTTGGGTTAAATGTTACTTTGTCATGGATGCAAGGATTTAGTTTGGAAAAAGTTAGTTGGATTTAGAATTTAGCTATTTCCATATTACTGGTTATCATACATATCCTGATTGAGCAATTTATAGATCTAAAATAGATAGTTATTCGTATGGCATATGATAACTAGATCATATTTTATGTGAAATGATGAGCAGATACCTCGAGAACAGTTTTATGTGGGGGTTTCGAAATGAGTCCCAGCTTGAAAGAGTGTGCTGATCTTTGATAAATGAATAGATTGTTATTTGTTACTTGGGTGTTTTACCAAAGTCCTTCAAATTGTCCTAATTGTATAATTCTTTGGATAATACTGAATCAGTATGGATAACAAACTGGAGTTTATAAAATGCTTCCTCTTTGTTGGGAAGCATCAGAGAAAATGCTTCTACACATGCAATAGAATGCTTTTTCTAAAAACTTGATAAGAAATATCACTATATTGGTCTGTCTGTCAAAGGGTAATCTTTTTCCTTTACTATGTTGCCTCTGTCTCTCTCCATATGTGCGATTGAATTCGGACGACTGATCTAGTATTTTAGTTTCCCCTTGCTGATGGACTATCGTTGCTTATGAAAATCAGAAAAACTTCGCAGAAGGTATAATGGATGTGGGAGTGATCGATGAGATGCCGAATGTGCAACAGAAAACTGATAGAAACACCCGATATATCTTGATACCAAAGATCGTGTTCGGACACTCTTCCTGCTGAACCGCAAAGAAGGAATGGAAGGTATGCATAGATGAAAGAATTGTTAACTAATGCATCAGAATCAAGTTTTGACATCCACTTATATTTTGGCAGGCTTCAACTAATGTGCTACAAGTATATGTGGGACAATTTAGTTGCTGACCATTTCCCCTCCAAACAGTTTTTTGATTTTTTTACCTTGAATCCTCATTCGGTCTTATCGGAAGAAATCAGGCAGAGAACCGCTGACTCAGGGTTCCCGGCAGCGGTAAGGACTCTCTTTCTCTCTTAAATCATTAATTAAATAGTTTGAAAGATAGAGTTGTGTGATGTTCCCATCATCATAATGCTCATTTCCTAGGTTCTCCAAGTAAGAAAAACATGTTTCTTACATTTCTTAGAGGTACTTATACATGTTATTGAACATAAAATTACTAAAATACTTTTAACAATGTGAGAGCAGCTTCTTTTCATCATTGGTTTGACTTGTTTTTGATAATACATCCTAGAAGATGTCTACCAACTAATTTGCGTGAATCTCTACATAACTGTGAAAACGTGAATAATTATATTAAGAACCACATCCATGCTTTTATATTATATCTTTTTTAGTTTGGCCTTGCAGACCCTTGATGACATGGTGAGATTATACAGAAATACATGTAGCATGCTGCCCCCTGCTCATGACCAGCTTTTGTTGAGGTGAGTAGAGAATTGATGCTTTTCTTCCCTAAGTAAAATGGTTTTGTGTTTTTTTAGTTAGGTGTTTCTCTTGTAAATTTCCTGTGTACTTAGGTTTCACCCCCTTTGAAATTTTAATGAATTTTGATTACTTATATAAAAAAAGAGGTTTAAGAAGTGGCTTTCCAATCAAAATTAGTTTTGAGTGACCAGTCTACATGAAATGTTTTCTGAAAGCAGAGAATGCTATATTTTTAATTGGCTTCTCCACTCTGGTTGATATTATATGTTAGTGCCTCAACATTAGCAGACTCCCAATGGGAAGTGGGTTGTTAAGCATTGTTGAAAATTTCCTTATTGTCTGGGATATATGCTACATGGATGTATTTGGTGACCATATTAATCAGTTGCTTTTATCAAGACATTTTACACGGTTGCTTTCAAGCAGATATGAGTTCCAAAAAGATAATTCATTGCTTGGCGAAGATCAATTTGCATTTGACTCAGATTGGCTCAAGAATCAAATTCAGGGTTGTCTTGAGTTCTGGCTAGGGGAGCGAGAAGCCTGTTACACTCCAGAAGAAGAGCGTTGGAAATGCCGGTCCTGTCAGTTTGCTTCTATCTGTCCGGCAAACGCTGATCCTGATCCTATGACTCCAAACCAAACAAGCACCTAGGAAACTAGTAAACTAATCTAGAGAAAAATGCTGACATTGTTTTAATGTCTTCCAATCAGTTTTCTCTATAAACTCAGTGAGCAAAGCATGCCACCTTCCTGCAAAGAAGCATAGATTTTATTGAAGCTTTCTTTGCAGTATATTGCTGACCTGAAGATGTGCAATGATTATGTACCATCTGCGTCACAAAATGCATTTGTTGTAGGGAATGATGATCCATAGTTGTAAAATTGATTTGTTGTCAAACAAAATTCATTCTGTAAAAAATATGTATATCAACCCCAGAATATGTGTCCGTGTCGGTGTGCGTTTGTGTTGCAAAAAGTTGGGCAAGTAGTTGGACAACCTCCATAAATATGAACAAACCATTTTTTTCATTGATCTTTAGCTCATTTAATGATAGAGCTTATAAACTGCAAGTTTCATTTTGTAAAAGGTTCTGGAAGTTTTCGTTTTGAGACAAATTAAATTTAGGCCTAAGGTTTTCATGCACTTTTAATTTTATCATGGAGTTTTCAATTTTGGCAATTAGGTTCTTAGGTTTTCCTCCTGATTTCAAATAGATTCCTTCATCAACTTATCATCCAATCAATTAACAGTATGCCACATCAAACCAATCAATTAATGTTTTGTGGCTTTCGTTTAAAATGTCATGTGCTAATTGTGCATACTATGTGAAAAAGTTGGCCAAGTCACCTCTTTTTTTTTTTCTTTTTTTTATTAAAATGTTTTTAATTTTTTATTTAGAGATTATTTATAATTTAAAGTAATTGTGTTTCATGACACGTACAAACAAGAGCCATGTGTCATTAATTAATTAGTCTAACGTGGCATGCTGTTAATTAATTAATGAATTTGTAAAAAGAATCACATGATTTTATAGACTGAATTAGAAGAAATTCTTCCGACTCAGTTGGAAAGAAATTTTTGTCCATCTACCAAAACCTAGTTCACTCGCTGAATCTTTTTGCATCTATGGCTTAACGGTTAAAGCGCCCAACCTATACCAACCTAATAAATAGGCAAATTCATAGGTTCGATTCCTGCTAAATGCACTTGGAATGTTCAGTTCAATTGCTGCTCACGGAATTTATACATATAGCTCGCCCTTATAGCTTATGGGGCGCTTCACTCGCTCAACACTTGTTCAAAACATTCACTCGATAGATGACTGAAAATCCCACTTAGAGCTCACAACTATAGTCAGAGTAGGAGTTCCCATCCATCATCTCCATCGAGGCCTCGTTTTACCTTCAAATTACGGTTGATCCGTCGGATTGTAACCTCCATTAGCTTCGGCAATTAAGGACGAGATTACCATAGGCTTTTATGTCCTGAACGTTCTCTTTAATAAGGTCGCCTTGACCGGGCTCTTCACCGTATAACCTTTACCCAAAAAACTGGAGCACAACTATGCTTTCATCGTTTTCACTAGAACCTGAGTCATAGGGGCACTTTTAATTTTGCCTTCCTTAAGTCCAGGAACGACCCTCTATGTTTTTTCGTGGAGCGCAAAATTTGCCTTAATCGGTGAGAGTATATACAATCTTTGCCACTGGCAAGAGTATGATTGGGGGCTTTATATTGTAGTATAATATGTAACTCTTCAATTGGTTATTGGCTTCTACTCCAGCACTCTTATATTCGAATATCCTTGCTGCCTTCTTTGCTTGCTTTTCTCGATCAAGCGATTCCTGTGCTTAGCAAAGAGGTATTAGCATTTGGGGTTGACAGAATTTCATTTTCCGGATAAGCCGGCAATCTTGCTTGCTGTCGCTGTATGTGGAGGTCTGGTTAATGCCAGGGCCACCTCTTTAGCTCATCTCCTTGTCAAGCGCTAGCATTTCTTAATACAATGATGCCATTCCGGACTCGGCGAATGAAGCTCAATCTCTATCTCATCTAGTTCAGCGCTAGAGTAGAACTGGATCGTATCATGGGTCAAGGAGATCTTCAATCTGGAAATTATCTTTTTTATTTGCAATTCCTTCTTAGTGAAAAAATTACTCTACAGACTTATTAGGGGAATGACGTATGGGGACTCAGATAAAAGGCATTATTTGAGACTTAGAAATTGAAACTTTCCATTACAACTATAGTGAGAGGAAATAGTCTCAGCAGGCACTAAGGGACGAGCTTTAGGAGGACGGAATTCAAAACTATAAGAATAGAGGAGTACAGTGGGAGAGTGAAGTAAAAAGATACTCTAGCAATTCTAGACAACGGCACTTCCGGGCCTCTGCTTCTCTCCGTGCAGTTCTTTCTATCTTGACTGGGAATAGCTCCTTTCGGGCTATTCTCCATCCTTCGAGGGCATACGCTTTCACGTATTAGTGATTAATAGAGGCGCTTGTAAATGGCGGCTTTGCTGGGGAAACGAAAAAAACCTTGGGTCCGTCTTTCTCAGTTTTTCTCATCCCTAATAACTCCATAGTCCGCTCGAATCTAGTCTCTATTCATCAGCCGAATACCTGCTTTGTCGTCTGCTTTGTGACTTTACATCCTGCCGCCTTGAATCCCTGATCCACTCCGGTGTTACTCCTCATTGTATGATATCTGGACACTCGAAAATTTGTGTCGGCATCTGTCCCACTGGCTGTTTGCAACTTAGTACCTGTAGAGGTAAGTTTCACTGAAGGAAGGATCTGCAATAGGGTGGCTGGCTGAATGAAAGACATCCAGAATGCCCCTCCTTTCGTGCCAACATTTCCTAATCTCACTTGTTTACAGCTCTTATTGGTGCTTATATGCGCTGCTTTTCGCATATCGATGCACATATGATAGCCCTCTCCTTAGGACTGGCCTCTTCCGCAGCTATAGTCTACCAATTAGCATCTTTACCGACGTATTCAACGTCACTAGAGTATTTTACCTGCCTGCTCAATGCGTCAACTCCGCTTCCTGTCTCCAACTACCACATAAAGACGTGGAGACCCGAATGTACATATCATCGTCCGAGCATCTATCTACAGGGACGTACTTCGACGCTCACTTCCATTGAACTCTCGCTTAGGATCGCTTTAAGTCAATCCCAGCTCCAAGGGAGCTACAGCTCCTGGCACACTCGCTAATATCATAATAAAATAACATACATCAACAACAAGCGTAGGGCATGTGGGCCGCGTTACAGAGGCCCCATTGAGTATTACGCACGAGCTAACATGCAAAAGAAGTGAGGCAACTACAAAACCACCAATTGCACTGAGCATAAGGCTATAACATCACCCTATGGGTATCTCTTCACCGAAGCACAGCGGCTACGCCTCACCACAATGACGACAGGACTCGCAATTTGGCACTATAAGGGACCAAGAAGCTCCCGTGAGGCATCGAGGAGCCTGTGCAGGATGCTAGACATAGGACGAACGCTGCTTTGACCTTGACTCGTACACCTGGCGAACCTTTGCCACATCACTGCCCCTGAGATTGCCACTACACACCCAGGACGTGTCGAAACGTACGGCACTCATTGCTTTCGTCGCTAGTTTGCCCACCGCTCTCTGTTCTCTGTGCAACCCCTTTGACCACCGCGCCCCTCCACACACACCACGCGATTACTTGAACCTTACTCGACTCTGAAGTACAACCCAAATTAAGACAACGGATCTTATTCCGAGGAAGTGAGACAAAGAAAGAGACTACGGGGTGAGGGAGTCACTGGAATGACCCTGCTTTTCCGAGAGGTTGTGTTGTCTTCCGTCCGGCGCCTCAAGGTTACCTGCGCGCTCCCTCTTCACCTCCTTACACCATCTACCCTTAACACAAACGTAATTGCGACTAACGGCTCTACCATAAGTTTAAGTAACAGGTACATGCGTCTCCTCCCCCACCCTGTCTCCGGCCCCACCAGAACCGGCGTAACATGAACCTGAACGACATTTTGAGCGCCACCCCCAATTTCAATTAGGTGAGGAGAGGCCTCTTCCAATAGGTCAAAGTTTCTGCTGGCACGTTTGCTGGTCGCTATGGAGTGAATAAGGGGTCTTTACTCCTACAGCATTAACCCGAAAATTTAACGGGCGTCTGCCGGGCTCATATGCGTGCATCATACTCCCATCGGGCCAACACGCCCAAAAACTCTGTCTAGCGCTCCACACGGAAGGTCGCAACTAAGGGAACAATTGAACTACCACTGACTTAGTTTGGCGGCTCTTAGGGTTAGATCCCTAGGACATTATGGGTGTATCGGCTACGGTGCGTTCGCTCAGATCTGCTTCTCATTGACTGTTGGAGACTATATTCGCGGGCCCCCATGAGGTGATAGATCAGCCTGGTGGTATCTCAAGGCAGTTCGATCCACCACACCGACTCATGAAAGTTATACCTCTCGTCGCTCCAGCTTTGGTAAGACTCTATTTCGAGAAATGGTATTCATAACCTTTGTGCTTTCTAATATGAATTAATATCCATCAAGGTTTTACAGACTTTCCGTAACAGAGAAGAGGAACCGACGAAAGAGACATCCGGGCCTAACGCGCCGCGCCACCATAAGACTTTTATTTCGAATCTCTTAATTCTAAGGAATAACGGAAATATTTTATTTCTTTCGTAGCAGGTCGACTTATTCCTCATGGAAGATACCCCTTCATCCATCGAGAAAGAAGTCATTATGACAAACTAAATAGTGGGTTGAGAAAACATGAGCAACTACCATTTGCATAGGGTCACAAATCTGACTCTTCGATCTGCCTCTCACGATTTGCGTCACTCGAAAGCACTTTTTCGCGCATACTTATTCTCTAATAAATGTGAGCTTTCGTCTTGGATGAAATTGCTGTCTCATTGAAGTTTGCTTATCCGGGAAGAAACGCGTATTAAAGTCGTTCATAACGCGATGGCTGGAGACGGGACTTCGTATACCCTGTCCTATGTTGGGCGTCGCCAGTATCTAGTAATACATAATCGGCTTAAGATCAGTCCTCCCTGGGAAAGAAAAGGAACAGGAAACCACTATCTTTTAGGGAATCCTGGCTGAGGCGCCAACTACGGAGAAGCCATACTCGTGAGGAGGACTCGTTAAAGGTAGCGTATCTAAGTAAAAAGGTCAAGCTATTCTCAATCCTTGCCCTTGTTACTTATCTTTCTGGGGCTAGCTAGGACCCATAGATAGATGAGGCCCGTTAGGAATGGGAATCTGAACCGGGCCAAAGCTTCTGACGAGATGAATGTAGCTAACTTACGGGAATACGTGGATCGACTCGGACGAAATTCTCGAACTTGGAATTCTTCAGTGGTTAGTATCCATATGCACTACAATTTCTTATTTATCACTTATATTCGCTATTTTGAGCCTTTTCCTTTCCGGGCGAACTAACAAGCCGAGTAGTTGGTAGAAGGAAAAAGGTGAGTGTTAAGGATGTTTGATGTTATATAGAGAACTACTTTAAATCGATACAGATTAGGTATAAGGAAGAATGTGGGGTGTAGGGTGTCCAGAAAAGTCATTGTCCAATAGTCAAAGAATCATTGCGGTTATATAAGGGGTCGGAAAGCAGTCTCTGTTATTTTATATAATTCGGAGCTAGGCAACCAAAAAAGAATAGGATTTGATTAATGACCACGGACACCGTACCCCTCAGTCCGAATCCGCGCGCTGCCAAAAACAAAAGGAAATCGTCCTGCAGAGACCGTAACAAAGCGGAGCAGTCTTTCTCAAGTAGGCAGTTTCCCTATATTACCGAGCTTGGTTGGTTTAGCTCCTTGTCGTCCTCTCCCAACTGTCAGAGATTTTTATTTGCTTTTCGTTGACTAAACCTGCTGACTGGCCTGAGGTCTTTGCGAGTGACGTGAACCTTATGTCCCTCGGGGGAAATAAGTCTAGACTTGATTAACGTGTGTTCGAGACAGAAGTGGTCAAGGGGGCTAATTTAGCGTCGGTCATCAGGTATTTGGGGCGGTCTCTCGTCTGGGAAGCGGAGCAGTAGTTGCTAGCCTTCAAGCTGGACTATATGCGTGATTGAATGATCTCGAAGCGGACCGGGTTGGCGTCATACGGCAGGGGAGGGTAGGCATTGGGGTCGATTGTTGTGGGCGAAGGAGTAGTTTCCTTTCGCACCATGGGGGAGGAGGATCGAATCTCACAAATATTCAAAGGGATAAATTCCTGTTGAACCATTGTCTGGTGTCGAAGCTGTATCCATGAGAGTCTGGGTACCTATCCGTAGCTGATATAACAGCGAAATCGAAAATTATTCGTCTCGCAGGTCAAGTCCAATGCGGACTGAGACCTGGACTCCCAAAGCAATGAACACAACACCTGTCCGCAGCGGCTCGTACGAAAGCCCAACATAAGCCACGAACCCCTGGACAACGGAGCCGCATAGCGTACTACTTCGCCCCAATGCGACGCGACACCACGCGGAACACACCAGAAAACTACAGGGCGCTCGTGTAGACCCACCCTCTACAAGCTGCCCCCAGGCGCAACCCCTAGTATCCTACTCTCGAAGCATGACATGCAATAAACGTTAGCTATAGAGCATCATTTGTTAGACGTGGGAGCTCTCGACAATACTAGACGGTCGCATCTGTTCCTTTACTTGACTGCTTTAGTATATTCTCTGCCATTTTAAGTAAACCTTTTTGATCTTATTATTGAATGTAATCTTTCTACAACTGCCGCGGCACGTGTGCGGTCTCCGAGACTATGGGCAATCCTGTCGAGCAGAGCATGGCCAGTTCGGAAGAAGAGTGATACACATACCCGCCTTGCGTGCTTGGGTTGGTGCTTCGTGACAGGGCGGACTGGGGTTAACTGCCCCCAGAAACCCTTTGACATATTTGGTTCTCTACTGCACCGCCCCCTCGTATATCTCCCCGGACGCCCACTCTATGCCCGTCACCGCGCGCACCGCAGCCTCCCCCGCCACACCGGTAAAGCATCCCGCCCTTAACCTCGTCTGCCGCGCCCACCAGTCTTCTGACCCGCCGACCCGCCGACGGGGGCAGCAACCGGAATCATACCGCCAAAGACACGCCGCAGCTGGGATGGATGCGGAAGGGCAGTGTGCTGTCTTGTCGCACATAGTAGGCGTTGCCGCCCCGACCCGGTCATCCCGTCGCCTCGGCAGTCATCCTCTCCGCCTAATAGACGTAAAAGACGAAAGGCGAGTTGTAGGAGAATACTTGTCTTCTTTTTGATGTGCACCAGCGGGGCAGAGGGAGTCTTACGAATTGGCGTTGTCCCCCTCATGCCAAGAAATCGCCCAACCGAAAACAAGTGAGCTCCGCACTCGCACAACCATATACAAGTTCGGACCCCCGGTCTGAAGTGGGGTATTGTCCTAGTTGTCCTAGGCGCTCGGCGCCCTAAGCTAAGAGTAAACTCGACCTCTCTCTCGTAAAGTTGCGAGGGTTGTATTGTAGTGCTTCAAACCCGAAGAATTTTGGCTTTACTGGTGTTCCCTTATGACTCATGCATTCAACATATATGTTGATGATGGAAGTGGAGATTTCCATTTAATGTTGAGACAACCTTTAATGACTTGCAACTACAAACGGTGGATCTACACCCACTATCACAAGCAAATCGTGGAACGCTCCTCATGGGCACACACTACTTGACACAAAAAGATAGAGAGTAGGACAACTCCCACTACCCCATCTGTATCCATCACCGGAATACCCAAAGTGGAGTACATCTGGTTCTATCTTCTTCTATTTTTTTTT